>JADRCD010208435.1:14607-26622 GCA_019843815.1 Montemys delectorum | reverse complement strand
ACACACACACACACACACACACACACACACACACACACACACACACTCAGAGAGCCACAGACACATATAAAGAGCTGGTAGAATATATTTTTTCCTGCTGTGTTCTATTTGCTCAATTTATTTTTCAAACTCTGCCACTGTTCATCATTTTGATAATTGCTGCTTATTGTCTCTAGTACATTAAAATGCTTGTTTGAATTCTGTATTATCTTGCTTCTATTTGTTGACCTGTTTAAAGTTTTTCCATGTATTTTTAGTGTAAACCTATCTCCTTGTTTTATGGAAGATGAAGATAGTGAAGATTGTGAGTCTTTTTTACAATACCTACGTACCCAGCAAGATATACTCAGTGGTCTGTAGTGGAGTAATCAACAGCTTTGTGGTGAGAACATAGGCCCACGTCCTGAAGAAGCCCAAGCAAAGCCCCTCACTAGGGAAATCATAGGCCCTGAAGAGGGAGCTTATTGGTATTTGCTAAATGAACATGATGTCAAATGGTCCTATAGTTGTTTCTGTTTAAATGCAGAGTTTAGTGTTACTTTCAGCATGGGTCAGAGAAGTTTCTGTTTGTTTGCAGTGGACAATGGTTGATGCAGAAGCCCATAAACAGTTTGACATTCTGACAGCGAGTCTTCATCTTCAACTAGGTAAGGAAATTTACATCAAAAACTATAAAGAGATACCTAGGTGACATGAAAGTTCAGCTTTCATGACCTCCTTCAAATAAAGTATGGTTAAAGTGAAAAAAAAAAAAAGAGGGTACCTTAATGCTTTCTAAGACACAATTATTATGGGTTAGTCCTGAGAAAATTCACAGATTAAATCTCCACCTTTGCTTGAGCACACACTCTTCAATGTTCGAATACATTGTATAAGGCCACAGAAATCTTCTTCTCTATCCTGTTTGTGTTCTACTTACTTCAGTCATTATTTTGGTTCTTTATATCATTCACATAAGTTTTCCATCTGGGTGTCTCCCCCCCGGCATATGGTGACTTGGGAATAGCTATCTTAGCAACGTAGTGCCAATAACTAAACCCAAGGCATCAGCTGTGCTCTCATTGTTGTGGCATATACTGGGAATATTCCCATCTATCCGTTACTCTACTGATAACAAAGAATATAATTACATGAACAGTCTACTTCCTGTTACCTTTGTAAATGCACTAAGAGGAAGTACCAAGACAATTTTTCTTTTCATAAGACCTCTGCCTCAACTTGAACCTCTGTGATATTGTGTCTATGGACACAATAAAGTTGTTTTACTCTACTTATGGCCTCATCTCATTGCGCTGTTGCTTAATCTTTTTCTCTCAGTACTTTTTCTTCAGGACATAGTAACATGTAGCTTACATGTCTATGATGACTGTTTTCTAACTTAAAAAAATTTTATACATCATTTCCCATAGAGTTCCTAAAGTTGACACAAGAGATGATCACTTAATTCATGGGTCTCAATAGTCTATTTCAAACTAAAATAAGATAAATTAATTACAATAAGTGATTTTAAATTTGGGAACTGTCAAAGATTTTCCAGCCCCCTTTTCTTATGAGTTTTAAATTTTTAATTAATATAATTTCATCATTTTCCTCTTCCCTTTCCTCCCTGAGATATCTTCCAAGTCACTAACAGTTACCTTATTGTGTACTTTCCCCTTCCACCTCTGAAATTCATGGCCTCTGTTTCTGTGATCATTACTGTGTGTGTGTGTGTATATGTGTGTGTGTGTGTGTGTGTGTGTATGTGTGTGTTTGTGTGTGTGTATGTGTATGTATTACATACAACCTACTGAATCCACTTTATATTGCTTGTATATTATATATGATATCAAGGCTGAACACTTGATAACCACTTTCTCAGTCTGAGGAAGACTAATTCTCCTTTCTCCTTCTCTAGGCAGTAACTAGTTCCCTGTAGTTATTTATCTAGAGGTATGATCTCACGAGATTTCCCTTTCCATGTTAGCACATTGTGTTGTCATTGTGCAGGTTTTATTAAGCATCTATATGTTTAGGATTTCCTGTATTTCCTTTCCTGTCATTTCTAGAAGGCAAAGTCTTATAGCAGTCTTATACCAGAGTCTTATAGTTTCTGCTTCTCTGTATCTTACAATCTTTCTGACATCTTTTCCACGTTTTCAGAGCCTTAGGAGCTATGTTGTATGTATCCATTGAGGCTGTACACCCTGTTCAGTTATCATTGTATTTTAACTACTTGTGGGTTTCTCTAATTGTCTCCATCTTCCACAAAGAGAAACTTCCTTGATGATGGGTGAGAGCTACACAAACTGTAGGTATACCAATAAGTATTAAAATGCAGTTACAAATTATGGTGGTCTATTAAAGCAAAAGTAGTAGCTTTTCCTGTCAGATGTATGACCTCACTAGCCACATGTAGTTTTAGCTATGTTTATCACAGTTTTCCTCCTGTTTAATGGGCCTTAAGTCTAATTAGACAGTTTTGTTTTCTATCAAGACAGGAGTGTCTCTATTGTATCGTTACAAATTGGTCATAGTGTGGCTCATAGGTATCAAAGCTACATAATACTATTGTTTCTCTTCCTTGGCAGCTTCCAGAGCAAGTACTGGTATAGTAAAATCTAGACTGCAGGTACATAGTTTCAGTTCAAATCTTCTGAGTGCTATATCAGAGTTATGTAGTGTCTTCAAAAATAGGGACTTATAGTCTATATCTGAGATGCAATAAAGGGTAGCAGCAATAGCCTGTACTACTTGAAGATATTCTTGGACTATGCTGACAAACAACTCAAGTATACTTTCTAGTCTTTGTTTTTTTGGGGAAATATTGTCATCCCAAGTGGTAATAAAGTTATTTATACATATATGTGTATATACTCACATTTATATAAATATACTAATATATTTAATTTTATATAAATGTAAAACAATATGATTCCTTAGTGTCATGTATTCTTCTTACCTTCCTCTTCTTTATTGACCTGTCCACTTCCACAGTTAAACACCCTTCCAATTTTTCACATTTCTCCATTCAATATAGCCTGTATGCTGAGGCTTCTATGTATTGTAAGAAATGAAGTAGGCAGTCTGGTTTACTGAAAGAAGGGTGGAGAACCTAGGCACTGGGATGTGGGGCTGAATGGAAAGACATGGAATAGATATAGTGTTGTTGAAAATTCTTCATAGGGAAAATTTGTATATAAGAAATATAAAAAGTTGTATGTTCCAATTCATGATAAACATGCATGGCTGACTGAAATGAGTTTTGATTCTGATTCCCTAGAGAAAGATGGCCAGAATGTAACTTGAAACCAATCCTACAATTAAAAGTCAAAATATATCAGAGTTTCCAATATGTAAACCTACTGGCCTTGTCAGTTCATATTATCGATTGATATCTCAACGAGCCATTTGTAAAGGAAAGTATGGAAAAAAACTATAATTTTTTTTTGAAAAACAGAACAAAAAACAAACCAACAAAAACAAAAAACTTCCAAAGCTCCTAGATGACTATGAATAAAAGTGACTGGAAAACAGGTAACTCCAGAGATAGAATGTTAAAGCTCAAAAACATGACTAACACAAATTTGAAATAATACGGGAGCAGTTTCATGGAGCACTGATATATTAAGTAGCTTGAAATGAGGCTAACCACAAAGTATTTATATGACGTTACACAAATTGACATAAACTGTCATGAATAGTTTCAGATTTGTTCTCGGAACTTCTGCTCCTGATACATGTTGAAATAAACATTCTTGGGGCAAATTTAAAACCTTTGTCTAAGTTCAACCAGGACCAGAAGAAAAAGAAGCAACTTGTGCTAAGACAGGTTATCCTTTGAGAGGATACACATGCATTCCATATATAGCAAATGCCTATGTCTTAAGTGCATGCGTGTGTGTGTGTGTGTGTGTGTGTGTGTGTGTGTGTGTGTGTGTGTGTTGGAATAACACCAGCAAGTTCCTTAGCTAAATTTACAATTTCACATGTTTCATTTTGATTTTTTTTCTCTTCAGTTTTATTTTTTTTAGAACGCTTTACACTCATAGGAAACTCAGCAGAAGATACTGAGATCCTGAAGAACCAGCTTGTGTCCACTTTAGGATTAAAAGCTACTTTATAGGAAAGACAAACTAGGTTTGTTCCTGTCTATGATATAACCTCTATTTCTCAAGAATTGGGCTGTCCCCCACCTGTATCCTTCACTACAAATACTTCTGTACTGCCTGTTCCAGGAATGGTAATCATGTTTCCGTTTTAAAAAGTTGTTTATAGCCATCTTGGCAAACCTATCTTTGTTTCAAAAGGGTTGCTATGGCTACCTTCTTATGATTACCTGTTGTTACAACCACCTTGCACTCTCTTCTTTGTTTCAGGATGTCATTATGACTAACTTGTTATGCCTATATTCTGCCCCTGTAACCCTGGCTATTTTACCAGCCACATCCCTCATATGGAACCTTGTCACTCCTATAAAATCATTGTCTTCCTCACATGTAATGCTGACCCCTTAAACCCCACCTTGGGGGAAGGGAAACTGTTGTGAACATGTGTGAAAATGCTTGCTTTCGTTAGTTGTTCTCATGAATTTGACCAAGATGATTTGGGTCAGTAGGGTGGTCTTTCTCTTCCCATTTTTGGGAATAACAGTCTTCCATCTATGCCGGAATTCAAGTCATGCAGACACTCA
Source organism: Montemys delectorum (assembly GCA_019843815.1). Taxonomy (NCBI): domain Eukaryota; kingdom Metazoa; phylum Chordata; class Mammalia; order Rodentia; family Muridae; genus Montemys; species Montemys delectorum. The sequence continues at coordinate 21,950 of JADRCD010208435.1, read as the reverse complement.
GCATACTTAGAATCTTCCCACTAAGGTGCCACATTTGTCTCAATTTGCAAACCTGTATGAATACATTATAATCACCATAAACATACTGTTTACTTGATGGTCCATCTCAATTCATTAGGAAACATAAGATCATAGCAGAGACACCAATGCAATATGTGTGTGTGTGTATATGTAATGTTTGTATATAAACATATATAAATATATATGTGTGTGTGTGTGTGTGTGTGTACACATAAGTAGAATCTACATTGGCAGATGCTATTTAACTCCAGCATGGCCACCTGCCTTGCCCCTATCCTCAGTTCACACACTCAGAGCATTCTGGTTGACATAATTAAAACATTAGCTCTAAAGATAGTGAAAAATCACTCCCTAAATTCTGTTGAGCGTGATGAGCATTTCTTTATTGAGATGCATTGACATCTGATCTCCGTTCCCTTCTGTGTAGCACAGCTAGTACTGTGTAATATGTCAGCCAGCCTGGATGACTTCCTTAGAGGGATGATGGCCCATACCAATGTTCAGCTGATTATAAAAGAAAAAGAAGAGACTCTGACTGACTATAGGGTTCTTACAATGTGTATACTGTTATTTCAGCACTGTGCCCATGACTCATCAAAGATAAATGAGATTTGAAGAGTAGAGGTTTATGTTAAACTTAATAGTCATACCCCTTCTTTTCCTAAAAGGAAAAACTGGCAAAGGAGTGGAAAAAACATCAAAGCAATTTTCCTGTAAATCTACACAAAAATCAATTTCAGAATCAACATTTGTGGTTTTATTACTTATGGTGTTTTTATTTATTTTGCGGATGGAGGGAAGCTGAAACAGAACATAATGCAATGCCTTTCAGATTGCTTTGAAGAAATATAATAAATCTCATATATATGGAAAAGTTTATAAGATTTAGCCTCTTTTATTTAGAAAACATACACAACTCTGAGATCCTTCTCTGATGTTAATACTTTCAATTTTTTAAAAGTTTTTCATACATATTTCACAAGATCTTCTAGACGCTTAGTAGTTTAAAATTCTGAAGATCTCTGACAGGAGATAAAGTTCAATATTTTGGACCACAAGAAGCTATTGTCTTTTCTAAACTGCTATTCTTAAAAGTTATCCTTTGAACTTTACCATCACAAACTCTCATTTCATTTCCGAGGCTAGGGATTTTGATGGGAAGTAAGAAGTGCGGAGTGTCCATTAATATTGCAACATCAGCCTCAGGACATGTCCCCTGTGTGTGAGATTATATTTTTATGACATTTCTCTGGTTTTGTTCAAACCAGCTCTATTGAAAATCATCAAGAACCCAGTTTTTATCCAGTAGCTGCCTCTTAATATGCCTAACTGTTGTAACTGTTAAAGATTTGTTGGTTCAGCTTTTCAGGCAAGATTATCTGAATGCATAATGGAGTTGTCAGATTATATTTTGGATTATGTCAAAATTAAACAAATTCAAAGTAGCCTACTTTTATCAGTAGTTACGTTACCATTGTGAAAGCTAATATCCTAAGGAAAAGTTCAAAGTTAGCACTTCCCAAAACAGAAGGAAGTGTTAGCTCTGGTTTCATAGAACTACCTTCAAATGATTAAATCGATGTGACCAAGGGTGCTAAGGACTCTCTTGGTGCCTGGATAAATTCCTCTAAACCATCTTGAATAATGACAGCAATTCATTTCTCATTAAACACAGGGTCATCACTACATAAATAGTTCACCATATACAAAAATAAACACCAGACATATAATTAACACCTACAACTATCTGGCCCCTTTATCTGCTCTGCCCAAGATGATGCTTTGCAACTGGCTGGAAGAACCATAGGTCAGAGGCAGATATTTCCTGAGGTTTTCTTCATTTACCTAAATTGAAATTGCCTCACAGAGTGGGAAGTGGGAATTAATGGACATGAATGAGAACATAGTAAAACCCCAGTGCTTTACATCAGATACAAAATCATTAGCACAGCAAGGAAAACTTTAAATAGATGTTAAGGAATTGAAAAGCATTTACCCCTTTGAAAGTCAACTTCCTTTAAATGTGCAGAACAAAGTTGGCAGACATTCTGCAGTGCTAATGGTATTAAAACTATCCCAAATTTAGAAGACTACTGCAGATGTGGCCACCAGGCTCCTTCTCTGTGGACTAAGCCAATGCTTCTCTACCCTGGCTACACATTAGAATTACCCAGGGAGCCTGTGACATAATTGATCTCCACTGGAGAAAGAATGTATTTTTAAAGCTCACCAAGTAATACTGACACACAAAGATGTAGAAGAGAACAGAGTAGAAATAGGACTAAGTTTCCACATAGGACATAACATGTGAAGGCTCCTAGCCTCTCAACCACACAAGACAGCATCTTTTCAAATGAAATCTTTTTGCAGGATGCATAGGAAGAAAATGATTCCACTAGGTAATACGGCTTACTAGGTGGTAAGAGAACTTGTCTTTTACATAACCTCCATGCATAAAGAATGTTATAAAATAAGTCAGGTATGCAAGAAAAACACACCTTTTTAGTTATATCTTCAGTTTCCTTCAAAACAAGTACCCTCTAGGAAACAAACAAATAAAACCATGGTCCTTTAGTATTCCGAGTCACCTCTTTATTTCCCCCATATTTCCAGTCTTGCCCTGTTATGCTGTGACATTAATTATTGTTATTAATTTTTAAGTTAATTTCTCATCTTTTTGTCTCACTTGTTAAAGCTCATCCTTTAATATAAGGAAAATGGTGAAAAGGAATGCCCTCCCTCGTTATGGATTTTGTTTTCTGTTCTACTTCATGTCTTGGTGCAAGAATCAAACCATGGCCTGAGAAGTACAAGTGAGGACTGCCTGCTATTGAACCCAGGCTGTAGTATAAGGAGAGGAAGGGGGTGAAGCCAAAGAATTGACAAAGTTACAAGAACAGAAAATGAGATGTTTGTTGACCCACCTTGATATTTAAAAATTTCTGTTTATAAGTAAGAGGATTTGAAAGAGTTTGTACAAACTAATTTTGTAAGAAGTAAAATTTATAAGTTTGGACTCTAAATTTAAGTAACTATTAAAATTGAAATGACTTTAATTAGTTTAATGATAAACAGAAAGGAGAAGAAAGGAGCTGCCACTTCTACATTTCTATCTGTGTAATTTTACTTGCTACAATTCTAAATATGCCATAGTAATCATTTTTTCATAAAAATAATATTCTTGGCCAGATATTAAATTACAATTCTAATAAGCTAGAAATATACTAATTAGTGATGAATGTATGAGAGTGAGTGTGTGTGTGTGTGTGTGTGTGTGTGTGTGTGTGTAAGTAAATGTGTTTGTGTTTTGAGGTAAGGTGTTTAAATGGAGATGGATGATAGGAAATCATCCTTTTGATGTTTAACTGAAATATTACTTAGTGAGATAAGTCCACAGTAGAAATACAAACTTTTATGTATTCACTTATTCAAAATCATCCCAGGGTGCAGACTTGAACAGTAAGAATTAATGAAACGATGTAAAATAAAAACACCAACAAACAAAGCCAGTTCTATTCAACCAAACACATATTTTTTAAGTAACTCTCATTTCCATCCTAAAATATGAGTCTAAAAGTCCTTTACTTAACCAAGTCTTGCTGTGTTTTGTTGTTGTTGTTGTTACATATATCTTGTTGCATATATCATAGTGTGTGTGTGTGTGTGTGTGTGTGTGTGTGTGTGTGTACCTTTTGTCTATGGCCACATTTTTCTAGCAGTAAGATGTAAATTCAGAGGTAATACTTCCTCCACACTATCCTTGGGCCCTGGACATGTAATTTGACCCCTAACTTTTCAAAGTTAAAAAATCATTGTATGTCGTTTTGGCCATATGTATATGAATTCAATACAAATATGCATAACTATGTGCCTAGGTAACAACAAATACATATTTTATATCTCCAACATACTGTATCTAATGACCTGAGTTTTTCGTATCTTTCAGAATAACTTTCTCTGTCATGAACTTGCTTAACTGCTCACGTATTTGTGGCTCCATACTATTGTTAAAATAGAAGCACGGCACTTTAGAGATACTCATCAGTTAAGAGTGCATAATGGTCTTCCAAAGGACCCAAGTACAGATCCTTGCACTGTACTGGGCAATTCACAGCAACCTCTAACTGTTGCTCCAGGATGATCAAAGCGTCTGGTCTCTAGTGGTACCAGTACTCACACGCATATACCGAACACACACACACATACACACACACAGAGACCACACAGACACACACACACACACACACACACACACACACACACATACACACACGACTTTAAAAAAATCATTAAAAATCATTAAAAAAAAAAAAGCACTGAGCATGCAACTGACTGATAGAGAACAAGCTTAGCATGAGCAAGGCTTTAGATTCAAGGCCTACTAACAAACACTAAATGCATGACACCAGCTCCAAGAGGCTTACGAACTATCAGATGCCTCTGTCCATCAACAACAGTAGCTTGAGTGAAGATTAAATTCTGTTCACCCTGAGGCTGTGCCTGTTTTGTACAACACCATCTCTCATTCAGAGAATCTAATCCTTATGAAAATGAAAGAGGGCATTCAACAGGTGTTCATTCTTTACAACTTAACTAACGCCAGTCTCTGTGTTAATCACAATCTACTCCAAAAGGAAGTTTCTCTGGTGGAGTTTACAGATACACTAATCTGTGGATATAATGTTATGTCATTAAGAGTAGGTTTCACGCCATGTCCACTTATCAGAATAATAGAAGTATTTTCCTCTAGGGCCTATAACCTGTCAGGCCATAGGTTCTTGGCCCAAGTAATAGTGCCAGGCAAGGTTTTCAGCTAGTACAGTGAGCTATAAATCAGAAGGTGATTGCTTACTCTAATCACATTCATTCCACTGTTTGTCAGGTTGGTTATCACTCTCACTTGCAGGGTTCACAGCTGGGTAGGACTAGTGAGTCATCTTCTCTTACAGTAGCATGCATAATACCTTTCCGTACCATGAAATCTAGACCATAGAAATGAACCTTCCAGGCGTGTACCACCTTGCTTTCTCCATGCTATATGGCTCAAGTCAGAGCCATATAGCTCTTAAAAAAGGGTCTTATTGCCACATTCTGGAGACTAATCAAGAGTATTGCCAATAGTATGTAATGTTTGGGGATCTGTGGAAACTTACTCATCAACCACTCCAAAGGAAATAACTCATTCCTGGCAATGGGCTTTTCATTTGCTATCTTGTGGTATCTACAAGGGCATTATTGTACAATTATAAGATAATGTCATTTAACACTTTATATATGTGTACATACATACTGTTGGAAGGTTTCTACAATAGTAGTTTTCTATATGTTTTTATTGAAATGTTTTTTATTTTAGTTATTCTTCACCTTTCCTATCAATCATCCCATCCCTAATATCATTTTTCATTAAAACCCTGAATTCCATCTATCTCTACAGATATCCCAAGTGAAACACAAATATCTGAAGAATCAAGATTAATAGCCACAAATTTTATATATATATATATATATATATATATATATATATATATATATATCACATACTTGTCTCTCTAAATCTCTTTTCCCTAACTCAGGATGATTGTTTCCAATGGTATCCACTAAAAATTTCACAATTTTGGTTTATTTAACATCTGGATAATAATACATTGTGTAAATGTACTATACTTTCACTATTCAGTCATCAAGTTATTTCCATTTCTTACTAATTGTGAATACAACAGCAATAAACATGGGTAAGCATCTATCTCGTCATTCTATGTGAAATTCATTGGGTTTATGCCCAAGAATGGTATAGCTGTATCATGTTCTATATCTACTTCTAGATTTTTGAGTAACCTTCATACTGATTTCTGTAGTGCCAGCAACAGCTTGGATTACCACCATATGTGAATAGGTAGATAAAGCCTTCCCTTTTTCTCAACATTAAATAGAATATCTCTATCACCCCATACATACACACCCCAAGATTCAGTGATTTTTGCGGAATAGGAGACAGAAAGATTATGATCGATATATACAAGGAAACAATGGTTTATAAAAAATAAAAGGGCAATTGCTCATATGAATTCCCAGCAGTTTATATAACATGCACAAGACTGTACAGGCCCAGGTCCGACAGGAAGAGAGCATGAAATCCCACTCCTAGCTAAGAAAATATTGGATATTGATAATTCCTGGGAGAAAGATAAGTTTTCTTTAAGAATGTGCTCTCTGAGAAGTTTTCTACCTATCATTTAACAGCATGCATCCAAGAGTATATGGGGAGCACAAACAGTACTTGATAGGTTAAAATCAAAGAGGACTGTGGATAGAGAGTGGAGGTAGGCGTGTGGTGGGAGCGGGAGAGCAGGTAAATGTGATCAAAGTATATTTTACACAAATCTCAAAGAACCAAAAGAAAAATATTAAAAATATCAAAAATTGTAAAAAGGAAAAGAGATTGCAAAGAAAAAATAACTGCCAAGTGCACTCTTTCCGGAGGGTCTGTGAGTTACTTTCCACTTCACAGCTTCAGGGTTAGCATCCTGCTACATGACTGGGTCAGAGCTTAACCTGCTTCTAAAGAAGCATGACTCCTCTATCTGCACAGAAGGATCACATGCCCTGTATTCACTGACAAGATGGATCTGTCTAGATCAAATGCTTCTACACAGAAAGGGTTATGGACAAAAGCCCCAGGCCTTCCTATATCACTGCATTACCACCACAGTAACTCTGCCAGCTTCCTTGTCAGGTTTTATTTAATATCCCTAGATTTTCCATTCTGGAGGACCAAACCCCCAAAAGATGAAATGAAACTCTTCTCTGGAGGTCACAAACTTAACTTGTGTAACCTGTCACCTATGGAACTAATTTTCCTCTCTTTGAGGTTTGATAACAAAGCCCGTGGGAGTATTTCTTTCAACTATAAACTCAGTTTTCTTAAAATAAATCTTTTTTACTTAAAAAATATCAATATATTAGAAATCAGCCACATATGGACAAGCCTCATGCATGCTTCCATAAATCAGTTAAAACATCAGATCTAACTTAACTGCTTAGCAAACAATTGGAAATATTTGAAACAGAGCAGCATGAGAATTCAATCTCTACAACAATGCAGAGATTGCTTTAGATGCTTCCCATATAATGTGGTTGCTCATAGCTAAGAGAGAATTTAAAAGTCATGGTTTGTTTACCTGCCTCTTATGCTCTTATGTACATCAAAAGGCAATTCTGTCTCAAAAAAAACAAAAAACAACAACAACAAAAAAAAAACCAAAAAAGAAGAAAAAAGAAAAGAAATTGAAAGGAAGAAAAGAAAGAAAGAAAGAAAGAAAGAA
>JADRCD010208435.1:0-14507 GCA_019843815.1 Montemys delectorum | reverse complement strand
AAGAAAGAAAGAAAGAAAGAAAGAAAGAAAGAAAGAAAGAAAGAAAGAAAGAAAGAGAGAGAGAGAAAGGGTGATTCTGTGGTTGCAAATTTTCTGGTCTAAGTAGAATGGACCTTCAGGTTTCTTCTACGTGGAAGGAGTTTATTGTGGCTGTTGGAGCAGGACGGAATGACATTTTCATGCATTTTTTACTTCTTTGTCTCCCATATATGGTGGCATACAATTTGATGGGGTAATTTGAACTACAGGTAGTAATACTAATAACAACGGCTAAAACGCAAAAGAGCTACAGGAGAGATGTGGTGAGTTTGCCCTATACATGGAGACCAGCCTTCATATTATTCCATCCCATTTTTCTGCCCCTCTTAAAACTTGGAAAAAAAGGAAAACATTGTAAGGTGCCATTTTTTGAACCTGTCAGTAATATAAAAGCACTTGGGTTGTGTTTATGCCAAAAGAATTATCTAACAAGGTCTTATAAATCTTTACAATTTGGGGTACCAAAGGACAGCAACATGCTTGCTTTTGACCCTAAATGAATTGTTCTAATATAATTAAAGGGCTTCTCTTTTAATTTTATGAAGTTGATTCTAGTAATTAAAAAAAAAAAAAAAAAAGCTTGCCCATGCAAATGTCCTCATTTTTTCACTTTTAAAGTCAATCATTGTTTGGTTTAATGAAGAAAGTATGACAGATGACAAAATAAAGTCTACAGAATATCTGAAGTAGACACAGTACCCAGACTTCACATGTCCTCCTCCAGGCTCTAGCCTGATAAGTATTATCTTATTCCTCAGCAAGGAAACTTCTCTTTGCAACAGCTAGAACCCACTACAGAAAACCACAATCAAAATACAGAGTTATGAAGCCAAGTCCTAATGGAAGTTTCTATAAAATTCCCACACCTAAGGCTCAGGGAACATTCCTAAAGAAGGGGCAGAAAGATTATAAGAGCCATAGGATCAGGGAGTTTTCTGTGATGTTGCGTCTTCTAGGAATATCAAAAGCTATAGCTATAAAATATCACCAGCATGACGGTCCAAATGTGACACAAACAAGGAGAACACACATGAACACAGCAAGGTGGACTGAGAAAGGGCTAAGAGCCCCCAAGGCTACACAAAGAACTGCAGGCAACTGAGGAGTGCTGGAAGTAAGAGAAATGATGTTCCTCAAGGAAGAGCACATGAATTGGTTGACCAGTGTCAAATGGACAGTCCTAAAAACATGCATTCAAGTACCATTATACAAAAGTGAGTAGGTTATATTTAGGAATGTGTGTGTATGTGTGTGTGTGTGTGTGTGTGTGTGTGTGTACAATAAACAATCTATGAATAAAGATGAAGGATAACATAAAAAGAGAGAAAAAATAAAGTATAAGTTTTATATTAAAAGAAAACCTAGGATATATAAATCTATTAAATAAGTGTCTCATTTTTCTGTCTCCAACAGGTGATCATGATAAAGTCAGAGTCAGAAAGACCAGAAAGTGTAGCATAACAAAATACATCTTCCTGTTTTCTTATAGTTCCTAAGAGGTCTATGTCACTGATTTTTGAGTAAAGGATAAAAGCACTCTGAAAATAATGTACTATGTAAAGTGAGATAAGAGACAAAATATTGCTGAGAATCATTATCTATTATCTAGAACACTACCCACATAAAAGGTAATTTAAGTATATGATTTAGAGATTTTTTTTAAAAAAAGTTTCAATTACATTTAGTCATAGTCTAGGTGATGGATGTCAGCAGGAAGGAAGAGGTACACTACCATCTCCTATACACTAGTATTTTAGCCTATGACCCACCATGTGACACCACCGTGATCTGCTAAGCTTGCAAAGGAGCTTAAAAGTCCAAGGAAAATTCCAACTGCCTAGTGGCTGCATCACCATGACTTTATCACATGGTGCAATGTTGTATATGTATGGGGTAAACAGACCTGCAGTGCTGCCTTTGTTAAAAGGTAAGATGCAATCACGTTGTATATGTGATGATTTTAATAACAAGCAACTGTGTGGCTAGTTCATTTTGTTTTTATCACTCTTTAGACACTTAACTTTTTGAAACAATGTTATGTAAAACAATGTAACATTTTGCCCTAGTAGCAGCCTCTTGCCATCTGTGTTTGCTACATCTCAAGGCAATATTAAAAAACACGTGCAGTGGTTGACCTCTGTCATCTAGGTGTATATAAGCACAGTTAGTGAGTGTTGTTTGTACAAAGGTGAATTTTCCTTAAGGGCAGATTTCTCAGACATCTGCACCTACTGTTAAGCAATAACCTTATTATAATTATGATTATTATCATTATTATTATTATTACTATTACAAATTCATTATGTCTACCACAATTTTCATTGTGGGTGTTTGTGTGTTGTTTGCATGTATGTAAGTACATATGTGCATATGTTTTATGCATACAAGTGGAGGTTAAAGAGAGATATCAAATATCTTCCTCAGTTACCTAGTTTATTTGAGATAGAATTTTTCACTGATTTTATAGCTCTCCAATTTGGTACTGCTGGCTGTCCTATGAGCTCAAGGACTCTGCTTATCTTTGTTCCCAGAGAACTAAATTTCCAGGGACTAACTGCCAGGTGCATCATTTTGTGGGGGTTCTGGATAACCGAACTCAGGTATTCATATTTGCCTGGTAAGTGCTTTAGCCTCTGAACTTTTCTCAAGTTCCCACCTTGAAATTCGTAAGAGACTTGAATTAAGTGGTAAAATATATATTCTGACTATTTCCATATTGGGAAATAAAGACCAACTAAGAACTACAATGATGATAAACATAAATTGCTTGACTTTTCATGGGTATAGTTTGCCTATAACTATCTAGTGTTTTGTGTCTTTAGAGTTTATAGGGGACTTTATATATCTCTGTTTTTTCTCTACTATGTTTCTAATATTTGTACAATTGTACAAACTAAAAGGGACCAAACTCTTGACCCTTTATTTCTGCTTTCTGTCTCTTTAACCATTTTTTTCCAACACAATGTGCTCTTGTTTTCTTTTTAATATTATTACTGGATATTTTCTTTATTTACATTTCAAATGTTATGCCCTTTACTGGTTTTCTCCAACCCGGAAATTCCCTATCTTATCTCCCACCCTGCTTCTATGAGGGTGTTCCTTCACCCACTCACCCACTTCCCCCTCCCTGCCGTGACATTCCCCTACACTGGAGCATCAAGCCTTCCCAGGACCAAGGGCCTCTCCTACCATTGATGCCTGACAAGGCCCTCCTGTGCTACATAAGCAGCTGGAGCCATGGGTCCTTCCATGCGTACTCTTTGGTTAGTGGTTTAGTCCCTAGGAGCTCTGGGGGATCTGGTTGGTTGATACTGTTGTTCTTCCTATAGGGTTATGGGTTCCTCAGACAATTGAACATAGTATTTATTACCTGAGGACCCAGCTATGCTACTCCTGGGCATATACCCAGAAGATGCTCCAACATATAACAAGGATACATGCTCCACTATGTTCATAACAGCCTTATTTATAATAGCCAGAAGCTGGGAAAAAAACCCAGATGTCCTTCACAGAGGAATAGATACAGAAAATGTGGTACATGTATATAATGGAGTACTACTCAGCTATTAAAAACAAAGAATTCATGAAATTCTTAGGCATATGGTTAGATATGGAGAGTATCATCCTGAGTGAGGTAACCCAATCACAAAAGAACACACATGGTGTACACTCACTGACAAGTGAATATTATTCCAAAAATCTCAGAATACCCAAAATACAATTCACAGGCCACATGAAGCTCAAGAAGAAGGAAGACCAAAGTATAGGTGCTTTGGTCCTTCTTAGGAGGAGGAACAAAATATTCACGGGAGCAAATATGGAGACAAGGTGTGGAGGAGAGACTGAAGGAAAGGCCATTCAGAAACTGCTCCACCTAGGGATCCATCCTGTAAACAGTCACAAAATCCAGACACCACTGTCAATGCCAAGAAGTGCTTGCTGACAGGAGTCTGATATAGCTGTCTCCTGAGAGGCTCTGCTAGAGCCTGACAAGCACACAGGCAGATGCTCACTGCCAACCATTGGACTGAGCAAGGGGTCCCCAATGGCACTCTTGTTTTCTATTCCCAAGACCACAGAACCTTTGCAAACATCTCAGTTTTTATACCTTTTCTGGGCTACATGCTAGTCTGGGAGATAATTAAATTTATTCTAAAAAATAAATAAATAAGATGAGGGAATAAATTAAGGAACATTCAAACAAATACAGTATATTCCTCCCTCTCCTTTGCCAGCCAGTTGAGACAATGAGGTTCAGAATTAGTATCCATCTACATTCTTTAGTTAGTTACTTAGCAGTACCAGCCAATGCCCAGGACCACTCACTAAGTGTTATTCTATGTTAGGTGGCTGTGTATGGGGAGAGGAGGCAGGCAGTTTGAAACTGAGCTTCTTAATTGACTGCAGTTTATCTAGGACATTTAATTACTTACTCCAAATACTGACATGTAAAACAATGATCAGACATAATCACAATGATATCTATGCTATACAGTGTGTTCTATAAAAGATAAACTATCATTGACACTATCAGTGTCAGTTGGTGTCTTCCCTGGACTGAACTCACAGTGAGCGTTTGAGATGGTGTTCTGAATGGTAAACAGAATAATCTATCATAGCTTTTGGTTTCTAATTTTTGAATGAGGGAGCTTTTTAAGTATAAGAAAGATGGGAAGAAAGAGAAAGGAGAGGCAGAAGAGAAGGAAGAGGAGAAGGAATATGAGGAGAGGAAGGAAAAGAGGAGGAGGAGAAGGAGGAGGAAGAAGAAGGAGGAGGAGGAAGAAGAAGAGGGGGGAGACGAAGGAGAAGGAAGAGAGGAGGAAGAGGAGGAGGTGGAAGAAGAAGAGGAGGAGGAGGAGGAGGAAAAAGAAGGAGGATGAAGCAGAGGAGGAGGAGGAGGAGGAGGAAAAAGAAGAAGGATGAAGCAGAGGAGGAGGAGGAGGAGGAGGAGGAGGAGGAGATAGAAATAGTAGATGAATATAAGTCAGGTTATCATCAAGTCAGGTTCTTACAACATCCACAAGAGACAACTGTTTGAGAGAGAAAACTAAACATGATATCACCAAATTGGGGACTTAGAATATCTAACAAATATTTACTGGAAGGTCCCAGTTAGGCTGTCAGCTGGAGTTCTTGATCAAGAGGGTCCGGAGTAGAGAAGAGTGTTTCCTCAATGAGGCTTCCAAGTTAAAGAATAAATAGCAGCAGAATCCCGCTAGGTGCTTACAGTCACTCAGCAGAAAGAGTCTGCTCAAGCTGAGGGAGTCAGTTGGAGATCCAGATTGAGGGCATTCTTTCTGCTTCCCATTGGTGAGTTTCCCACAGCTGAGTTCCAGGCTTCTATTACATGTATTTTTATAGCATGGGACAAACAATAGTAACCTCTATTGAAGGCTGATTACCTTTCCACTGTTCTCAACAACACAGTGATTTTTATTTTGGAGCTGATTTTCGTTCCAATTTCCTGTCTGTACAGAGCTAGGGGGACCAGGCCCTGTCCAGGCAAGGGTTTAGATGATATTTTTGAGACAAACTTGTTTGGTCAGAAATGAGAGTGGTAATTTCAATTCCAGAGCTAATACATTAATGAGCTCACGCAGCACCAAATATAGCAGACATTACGTATGATTTCCAATCAGTTTCTTTGCATTATTTATATTTTATCAGGTATCACATCAGGTTGTCCATGAGCAGACTCTCTTACAAAGACCATTTAGAAGTAGCAGACATGCAATTAACTGAGTTATAATATGAGAGAGATTTGATAAGTCTATCAATTAGCAATAAAGGAAACCGAATAAATCACATCTCATTGATGGATAAGCTATTAAATGACTAACTTTCTTTATAGTCTCTCTACATATCTGGACTCATTATAAACTCCTTCTTGAGAAACAAAGAAAAACCCAGTGACTTTTACCAACTTAGATGCTTACTGAAGAAGGATCAATCAGTATTGGCAACATGCCATCAAGGCTTTCTCTGTACTCTCTAAGAATTTAGTAAAAATATATTTGTGGATACTAATTAGTTCATATTGTTGTTCATGCTAAGGGGCCGCAAACCCTTCAGCTCCTTGGGTCCTTTCTCTAGCTCCTTCACTGGGGAGCCTGTACTCAGTCCAATGGTTGGCTATGAGCCTCTACTTCTGTATTAGTCATGTACTGTCAGAGCCTCTTAGGAGTCAGCTATCTCAGGCTCCTGTCATCCAGCACTTGTTGGCATCCACAAGAGCTCCAGGGACTAAATTCCAACCAAAGAGTACACATGAGGGAACTCATGGCTCCAGAAGTATGTGTATAGTAGAGGATGGCCAAGTCGGTCATCAATGGAAGGAGAGGACCTTGGCCCTGTGAAGGTTCTATGCCCCAGTGTAGGGTAATGCCAGGGCCAGGAAGTGGGAGAAGGTGGAGTGGTGAGCAGGGGGAGGGGGAGGGAACAGGGGATTGTTTTAGTTTTAGGGTTTTTTATTTTTACTTTTTTCTTATTTTCTTTTCTTTTTCTTTTTTATTTTGGAGGGGAACCTGGGAAAGGAGATATTGTAAATAAAGAAAACATCTAATTAAAAAAATCAAAAAAAAAATAAATAAATTTGTGGGCACTCCACCTTCTGTCTGTTCCTCTTCAAAGTCTTGTTTGGGATTTCCCATTCACTGAGGCCAGATTGTATCCATTAAGAAATTCTGCTGCTACTCCTCCTAACTACATCCACAATATATCCATGCCTAACTTTTCAATGATATCACTCTAATCTGTTCAGCAGCATCTATCATCATGATTATGCCATGAGTGATTTGACAACACCTTTGTCTTCTCAGCCTTTCACCAGGTATTTTAAGCAACTGGAAAGTCAAAACCTCCAGTGCCATTTTGGATAGAGAATTTGAAGGACCCAGAGACATCTTTCATCACTATGTTCTCCCCTGCAGAGCTTTGTGATTAATAATATCTGTTTAAATGTACCCTTACAAACTCTGGTGCCCCATTCCCCACCCCTGGTGCTCTAGACAAGTACTGATTCAGTATGGTTTTGTCCACAGAAAGAATCTCCACTATAAGATGAACATGAGTCATACTCTCAATTATTTCTAACTCATGCTTTATGTTATCTGCCACTTAACGTCCATCCAACTGCTGTGTACTTTTCTTACTTGTTGTATTTGTAATTGTCTCTCTTTATTGTACCCCAAACTATTAAAGACTGTAGATTAGTGTCTCTTTCTGTCCATGTGATATATTTCTCTTAAAATTAGAGACAGGTTGAGCTGCCTAGAAGAGATTCAGACCACTTGAGCTGCCTGGAAAAGACTCTTAAACTGACTGACTGAGCTGCCTACAGGTTGTGTAGAATGTTCCATGTTTCATTCTGGTGTATGTTTAAGGTATTTCTGCTTCTGAAAGTAACCACAATAACATTAATTGATTCACTAAGTTGGACTTTAGTCTTCTCCTTACTCTGGTCTGTCATCAGTTCTCCATCTGAAGTGAGTACACATTTGTTCATGTCTCCTAAGGAAGAATGCCTCACAACAACACAGCACCAAACTGTATCACTTAATGCATTCATATATGTGCACCCCAAGATCTGAGGGTATGCATTAGCACTGAACCACTTGCCAGCATGCTTGAGTCTCTGGGTTCCATTTTCAACACTTAGAAAATTTAAGAAAACAAATAAGCATAGATATTACTCTATTGCTGTTATTTTTAATTATTTTAACTACTTTATTTTGATACAATTCATTTCATTAATTAATTCTTTCTGATAATTCATACATAGGCTTCCTTAGTCCAAGAGATCTGTGACATAGATCTTCGAATTTAAAAGAACAATTACTCTTTTCTTCCTGGGACCTTTTAGATAATCTACATATAGATAATAATGTTTCTCTCATAGAGTGTGAAGAAAGAACATTTTCCTTTGTGGGGGCATGAATTTTTATTTATTTTTACCTATCAAATATATACTGAACCCCTATACTGTACCAAGTGATTGAATATGAGCATTGAGACTATACAACAAAGCCTGACTTCCGATACACAAAGGAGATAAAGGAAACACATGTCCTCATTGAACAGAGCTAAGGTCTATCCATGCAACCTTACAATTGCAAAGGAAAACACACCTCAGAAAGTCAAGTAGCATGTGATTTCAGGCACACCTGAGATCTAAAAATTTTAATTCATGGAATTACAGAGTAGAATGGTCATGTCATTACCAGGGGCTGGGGTATGTTAGAGAAAGCAGAAATCAGAATTATACTTGGATACAAGTGTAATCAAAAAAATACAAAATTACACTTGGATACAAGAAACATATTCTCCTGTTCTACCTCAAAGGAAATCAACTACAAGCAATAAAAATATATGTTTCAAATTTGCTAACAATGGATTTTAAGTATCTTGATCACAATGAAAACTGAGGATGTAAAAAGTAATATAATACCCTAATACTCATTGAACAGTGTTTAAAAGCCTAGCATTTTATATCCTAAATGCAATTTTTATTTGCCATCAAATAACATTTTTATTAGATATTATCTTTATTTATATGTCATATGATATCTCCTTTCCCAATTTCCCCACTGGAAAAAAATAAAAACAAAAACAAAACAAACAAACAAACAAATAAAAAAAACTTGTTACCTACCCCCTCTCCCTGCTCACCAAAACACCCTCTCATGATTTCTGGCCCAGGCATTCCCCTCCACTGGGGCATAGAACCTTCACAAGGCCAAGGGCCTCTCCTCCCATTGATGACCCACTTGGCCATCCTCTGCTACATATGCTGCTGGAGCCATTAGTTCCACCATGTGTAGTCTTTGCTTGGTGGTTTAGTCCCAGGGAGCTCTGAGGGTACTAGTTAGTTCATATTGTTGTTCCTCCTAAGGGGCTGAAAACCTTTCAGTTCCTTGAGTCCTTTCTCTAACTCCTTCATTAGGGATCCTGTACTCAGACCAAGGGATGGCTTTGAGCCTCTACTTCTGTATTATTCAGGTACTGTCAGAGCCTCTCAGAAGACAGCTACATCAGGCTCCTGTCAGCCAGCACTTGCTTGCATTCACAATAGTGTCTGGATGTGATGATTGAATATGGAAAGGATTCCCACAGGGAGAAGTCTCTGGATTGTCCTTACTCTAGCCTCTGCTCCATAGTTTGTCTCTGCAACTCCTTCCATGAGTATTTTGTTCCCTCTTTTAAGAGGGAATGAAGTATCTACACTTTGGACTTCCTGCTTCTTGACTTTCTTGTGGTTTGTGGATTGTACTTGGTGTATTCCAAGCTTCTTAGCTAATATCCACTTATCAGAGAGTGCATACCATGTGTGTTCTTTTGTGATTGAGTTACCTCACTCAGGATGATATTCTCCAGATCCATCCATTTCCCCAAGAATTTCATAAATTCATTGTTTTTAATAGCTGAGTAGTACTTTATTGTGTAGATATAGCACATTTTCTGTATCCATTCCTTTGTTGACAGACATCTGGGTTCTTTCTAGTTTCTGGCTATTATATATAAGGCTGCATGTGTCCTTATTGCATGTTGGAGCATCTTCTGGGTATATGTCCAGGAGTGGTATAGCTGAGTTCTCTGGTATTACTATGTCCAATTTCTGGAGGAACCACCAAACTTATTTCCATAGTGGTTGTACCAGCTTGCAAACCCACCAGTACTGTACGGGTGTTCCTCTTTTTCCACAACCTTTCCATCATCTGCTGCCATTGAGTTTTATATCCTAACCATTCTTACTGGTATGAGGTCAATCTCAGGGTTGTTTCGATTTGCATTTCCCTGATGACTAAGGATATTGAACATTTCTTTAGGTGCTTCTCAGCCATTCAGTATTCTTCAGTTGAGAATTCTTTGTTTAGCTCTGTTCCCCATTTTTTTAATAGGGTTATTTGGTTCTCTGTAGTATAACTTCTTGAGATCTTTGTATATATTGGATATTAGCTATCTATCAGATATAGGGTTGGTAAAGATCTTTTCCCAATTTGTTGGTTGCTGTTTTTTCCTATTGACAGTATCTTTGGCTTACAGAAGCTTTGTAATTCTATGAGGTTCCATTTGTCGATTTTTGATCTTAGAGCATAAGCTATTGGTATTCTGTTCAGGAAATCTTCCCCTATCCCCATGTGCTCAAGGCTCTTCCCCACTTTCTTTTATATTAGTGTCAGTGTATCAGGTTTTATGTGGTGGTCCATGATCCACTTGGACTTGAGCTTTGTACAAGGAGATAGGAATGGATTGATTTGCATTCTTCTACATGCTAACTGCACGTTGAGACAGCACCATTTGTTGAAAATTCTGTCTTTCTTCCACTGGATTGTTTTAGCTGTTTTGTCAAAGATCAAGTGACCATAGGTGTGTGGGTTCATTTCTGGGTCTTCAGTTCTATTCCATTGATCTATGTGCCTGTCACTGTACCAATACCAGGCAGTTTTTTTTTTTTTTTTATCACAATTGCTCTGTAGTACAGCTTAAGATTTGGGATGATGATTCCACCAGAGATTCCTTTATTGTTGAGAATAGTTTTCACTATCGTGGGTTTTTTCTTATTCCAGATGAATTTGCAGATTGCTTTTCTAAGTCTGTGAAGAATTGAGTTTGAATTTTGATAGGGATTCCATTGAATCTATAGATTGCTTTCTTCAAGAAGGCTGTTTTTACTATATTAATCCTTCCAATCCATGAGCTTGGGAGATCTTTCCATCTTCTGAGATGTTCTTCAATTTCCTTCTTCAGAGACTTGAAGTTCTTGTCAAACTTTTAGTTGCTAAGATCTTTTAATTGCTTAGTTAGAGTCACACCAAGGTATTTTATATTATTTGTGACTATTGTAAAGGGTGTTGTTTCCCTAATTTCTTTCTCAGCCTGTTTATCCTATGTGTAGAGGAAGGCCACTGATTTGTTTGAGTTAATTTTATATCCAGCTACTTTGCTGAAGTTATTTATCAGGTTTATGAGTTCTCTGGAGGAATTTTTGGGGTTACTTAAGGATACTGTCATATCATCAGCAAATAGTGATAATTTGACTTCTTCCTTTCCAATTCGTATACCTTTGTTCTCCTTTGGTCGTCTAATTGCTCTGGCTAGGACTTCAAGTACAATATTGAATAGGTAGGGAAAGAGTGGGCAGCCTTGTCTAGTCCCTGATTTTAGTGGTATTGCTTCAAGTTTCTCTACATTTAGTTTGATGTTAGCTACTGCTTTGCTATATATTGGTTTTACTATATTTAAGTATAGACCTCGAATTCCTGATATTTCCAAGACTTTTATCATGAAGGGATGTTGGATTTTGTCAAATGCTTTCTTAGCATCTAATGAGATGAACATATAGTTTGTTATTTTTTTGAGTTTGTTTATATAGTGAATTACATTGATGGATTTCCATATATTGAACCATCCCTGCATGCCTGGGATGAAGCCTACTTGATCATGGTGGATGATTGCTTTGATGTGTTCTTGGATTCAGTTTGCAAGAATTTTATTGAGTATTTTTGCACCGATATTCATAAGGAAAATTGGTCTGAAGTTCTATTTCTTTGTTAAGTCTTGTGTGGTTTAAGTATAAGAGTAATTGTGGCTTCATAGAACAAATTGGGTAGAGTACCTTCTGTTTCTATTTTGTGGAATAGTTTGAGGTGTATTGGTATTAGGTCTTCTTTGAAGGTCTGATAAAACTCTGCACTAAACTCATCTGGTCCTGGGCTTTGTGTGTGTGTGTGTGTGTGTGTGTGTGTGTGTGTGTGTGTGTGTGTGTCAGGAGACTATTAATGACTGTTTCCATTTTATTAGCAGATATGAGACTGTTTAGATCATTGATCTGATCTTGAATTAACTTTGGTACCTGGTATCTGTCTAGAGAATTATCCATTTCATCCAGGTTTTCCAGTTTTGTTGAGTATAGCCTTTTGTAGTAGGCTCTCACGATTTTTTGGATTTCCTCAGTGTCTGTTGTTATGTCTCCCTTTTCATTTCTGATCTTGTTAATTAGGATACTGTCTATGTGTCCCTAGTTAGTCTGGCTAAGGGTTTATCTATTTTGTTGATTTTCTCAAAGAACAACAGCTCCTAGTTTGGTTGATTCTTTGTATAGTTCTTTTTGTTTCCATTTGGTTGTTTTCAGACCTGAGTTTGATTATTTCCTGCCTACTACTACTCTTGGATGAATTTGATTCTTTTTGTTTTAGAGCTTTCAGATGTGCTATCAAATTCTTGGTGTATGTTCTCTCCAGTTTCTTTTTGGAGGCACTTAAAGCTATTAGTTTTCCTCTTTGGTAGGACTACTTTCATTATGTTCCATAAGTTTGGGTATGTTGTGGCTTCATTTTCATTAAACTCTAGAAAGTCTTTAATTTCTTTCTTTATGTCTTCCTTGACCAAGTTATCATTGAGTAGAGTGTTGTTAAGCTTCCATGTATATGTGGGTATTCTGTTGTTTATGTTGTTATTCAGGAACAGCCTTAGTATATGGTGATCTGATAGAATGTAAGGAATTATTTCAATCTTCTTGTATCTGTTGAGTCCTGATTTGTGAC
The DNA here is from genome assembly GCA_019843815.1 of Montemys delectorum. Lineage (NCBI taxonomy): Eukaryota > Metazoa > Chordata > Mammalia > Rodentia > Muridae > Montemys > Montemys delectorum. The sequence continues at coordinate 1,926 of JADRCD010208435.1, read as the reverse complement.
CAAATTATATGGTCAATTTTGCAGAAGGTACTATGGGGTGCTCAGAAGAAGGTATAGCCTTTTGTTTTAGGATTAAAAGGTTCTATAGATATCTGTTAAATCCATCTGTTTCATAACTTCTGTTAGTCTCACTGTGTCTTTGTTTAAATTCTGTTTCCATGATCTGTCCATTGCAGAGAGTGGAGTGTTGAAAACCTCCCACTATTATTGTGTGTGGTACAATGTGTGCTTTGAGCTTAAGTAAATTTTTTATGAATGTAGATGCCCATGCATTTGAAGCATAGAGGTTCAGAATTGAGAGTTCATATTGGTAGATCATAAATTTCATGAGTATGAAGTGTCCCTCCTTATTTTTTTTTTTATCACTTTAGGGTAAAAATCGATTTTATTCTATATTAGAATGGATACTCCAGCTTTTTTCTTGGGACCATTGGCTTGGAAAATTGTTTTCCAGCCTTTTATGCTGAGGTAGTGTCTATCTTTGTTACTGAGGTGGGTTTCCTGTAACCAACAAAATGTTGGGTACTGTTTACGTATCCAGTTTGATATTCTATGTCTTTTTATTGGGAAATTGAGTCCATTGATATTAGTAGATATTAACGAAAAGTAATTTTGCTTCCTGTTATTTTTGGTGTTAGAGTTGGAATTTTGTTCATGTTGCTATCTTCTTTTAGTTTTGTTGGAAGATTACTTTCTTACTTTTTTTAGGATACAGTTTCCCTCTTTGTGTTGGAGTTTTCCATTTATTATCCTTTGATGGGCTGGATTTGTGGAAAGATATTGTGTAAATTTGGTTTTGTCATGGAATACTTTGGTTTCTCCATCTATGGTAATTGAGAGTTTTGCTGGGTATAGTAGCCTCGGCTGGCATTTTTGTTCTCTTAGGGTCTGTATGACATCAACCCAGGATCTTCTGGCTTTTATAGTCTCTGATTAGAAGTCTGGTGTAATTCTGATAGGCCTGCCTTTATATGTTACTGGACCTTTTTCCCTCACTGCTTTTAATATTCTTTCTTTGATTTGTGCATTTGGTGTTTTGATTATTATGTGACAAGAGGAATTTCTTTTCTGGTCCAGTCTATTTGGAGTTCTACAGGCTTCTTGTATGTTCATGGACATCTCTTTCTTTATGTTAGGGAAGTTTTCTTCTTTAATTTTGTTAAAGATACTTACTGGACTTTTAAGTTGGAGGTCTTCACCTTCTTCTATACCTATTATCCTTAGGTTTGGTCTTTTCATTGTGTCCTGGATTTCCTGGTTGTTTTGGGTTAGGAGCTTTTTGCATTTTGTGTTTTCTTTGACTATTGTGTGAATGTTTTCTATGGTATCTTCTGCCCCTAAGTTTCTCTCTTGTATCTCTTGTATTCTGTCGGTGATGCTTGCATCTATGATTCCTGATCTCTTTCCTAGGAGTTCTATCTCCAGAGTTGTCTCTTTTTGTGATTTCATAACTGTTTCTACTTCCATTTTTAGGTCCTGGATGGTTTTGTTCAATTCTTTCACCTGTTTTGTTGTGCTTTCATGTAATTCTTTAAGGGATTTTTGTCTTTCATATTTAAGGGCTTGTACCTGTTGACCTGTGTTCTCCTGTATTTCTTTAAGGTAGTTATTCATATCCTTCTTAAATTCCTCTATCACCATCATGAGATATGATTTTTAGATCCAACTCTTGCTTTTCTGGTGTTTTGGGATATCCAGGACTTACTGTGGTGGGAGTACTAGGTTCTGATGAAGTCAAGTAGTCTTGGTTTCTGTTGCTAAGATTCTTGCATTTGCCTTTAGCCATCTGTTGATATTTGCTGTTAGGTGTTCTTACTGTCTCTGGCTGGAGCTTGTTCCTCTTGTGGCTCTGTAAGCCTTTGTTAGCACTTCTGGGAGATAAGCTCTCCTCTGGTAAGACCCATGTGCACAGGGCTGTGTATCAGT
>JADRCD010208434.1:0-59886 GCA_019843815.1 Montemys delectorum | reverse complement strand
CACACACACACACACACACACACACACCCCTACAGACAGAGCAGTCTAACAATATATAAGGAAAACCAAACAATCTATGTCCCACTCCCCTCTGCACAATGCAGAGGGAGACTCAGCATGGCTCCTTCAGTGGATGCCCGCAGCTGCAGCATTATCCTTCACTCTGTTCAGGTACAGGAAAGAGCCTCAGGTTGGGAAGATCTCTGACTGGACCCTGAAATTCTTTTTGGGAACTCAGTTGGGTCTTATTTTTCAGAGGTCTGGCGCCCCAGGGGATTACTGCTCAGGAGTTGTAGATCAAGCAGGTCTAGTGTGGGTCCTTCACCTTGCATCACCCCTCCTCCCCGACCCCTACCCCCGGCCCCCAGCCCTTGGATGCCCTGTGCTACTGTGCCACTTTCTTTCTAGAAGCGCTGTGACAATGGCAGGGCTCCTGACAGGTGAGCGACTCTAACACACCATTGACATCTAAACTCTTGCCTTGTCTTGCAGGACATTTGGAACGTCTCTTTGTTACCTATGGACTGAGCACTGCAGATGTACTATTTATCCTTATACTATCTCTGTCCTGAAGCTTGTGTTTGCTTCCGTGTGCTGTTGTCTCTGTCTTGGCTTTCTCAATGTTTGACACAGGTTACAGGTCTCCATTTTGCAGTCGATACAATGCATTATGTACTCACCCTGGGAGAGTTCCTGTGCTTCTCAAACCTCAGCTGTCAAAGGGCTTCTGAAGTACCCTAAGCTCTACTAAACAGCTCATCCACATTGTTCATTCTTTCACCCCCTCCTCCTCCTCCTCCATTTCTCAGCTTCAGTATTTAAAGCTGCCAGTAATTCCTCTTGGTTAATACTTACTGTGCCTTTGTGCTGTGGTGGAGGAGCTGTCATTTTGAAGATGATATTTGCTATTTTCTGCCTCAACTGCTTCTGTTTTAATATCCAATGGAGGCACTCTTGCAGAGATCCATTCTTCTTTGTGTGCACTCTGAACCCCTCTCATTTGTCAAGAATATGTATCACTAGGAAGAGAAACAGGAAGGGAGAGACAATGAAATAGTGACTTTCCCAAAAATCACCTAGATTTTTCAGGGCATGGGAGGAGAAGAGAGGGGAAGGGATCCTTTGTTATCCTGTATCTCTTACTCTGTATCTGTTCATTAATATACTGTTAATAAGAGTCTAGGGATGGTGAGCTTTTCCTCTGTAAAGTGAAGCGAATGGAGGTTCTGACATTTTGCTATGTGACTTAGTTTCATTTAGTTCCTAGCAAGAATTAAAACTGAACCTGGGAAAATTCCATTGTGAACATATTGCCTTTTGACTATGCCCCCAGGGAATATGGCCCTGTGTGTTACATATTTCACACAATAACAATATCATTCGATTTTATAATTAACATTAAACTTTTATAGGAGAAAGTACCCTGTTAGACTAGTTGTTAACCTTTCGATGCATTTAAACCTCCCTTCACAGGAAACCACATGCTCCTTCATTGCTATCCTAAGTGGGTTCTGTTGCTAAGCACTAGGGGACCTGGAATTGAAAGACACACACATAGCTGGTGTGCTCAACACCCCTGGCAGAATTAAAGGAGCTCTGGGAGCCTTAAAGCTTAGGTTTCCTGGCTTCTGTGGCTTTCATTTCCCACCCAGCATTCCAATGGTCACCCCATTTCTCACACTCATTCTTTTTATTTGATTTTTTTTTTTTTTTACTTAATGTACCTGTTTCCTCTCCAGCCTAGGTAATAACTATATAAACATCCATTCTCAATGTCTACCACAATGAGATTTGTGAGGAGTTTACTGTGCATCAATCCCAGCAATGGTGGGGTTTAATAAGGTCACAAGATATGTATTAAAAAAGTACGGGTGGGGACCAGAGAGATTTCTTAGTGGTTAGCAGCAGTTGTTGCTCTTGCAGAGGACCTGGGTTTGGTTCACTGCACCCTTATGGATGCTCACAACCATCTGTCCAGTTTCAGGCAGTCTGGTGCCCTCTTCTGGCTTCCTTGGACACTAGGCATGGCATACATAGGATATACATACATACATGCACATATACACACATAGATACATACATATATACATGCATACATACATGTAGGCAGACCACTCATACACATTTAAATAAGAAAGAACTAGTGAACTGAACAACTTTGCTAAAGACATAAGTGTTTTATGATAAGTTTATACAAGCTCACATTCTTGTAAAAGAGATGGTCACTGAAAGTTTCTCCCATCACTCATTGCCAAGAACAGGCCTGTGTATGATTAGCATACAGTCTTTACAAAAGATAAAACCAAAGAATAGCTAAGCCAAAGCAGGGATATCTGTGCCTGGGACCAGTGGAGGAAGGGATGAATGGGAAGTCTGGTATATTTCTTCTTATCTCCTGAGAGATTATTTATTCCAGCTTTAATATTAAGCATCATTAATATAATTTATGTTAATTAATCACATACTGATGCAGGCTAAGAGAAAAAGCAATCTCTCATCAGTCAGAAGGCAAATTTAAAGTCATCGCTTGAGTTGAAGTCTGTGCAACTCCGCCTGGATTAATATGTTTTTTTCTACTCAGATCCACAGAGCCAGGGCATTCTGATTATGTTGTCATCCAACTTCAGGAGGTACTAAGTAACAAGTGTGTCTCCTGCTCCAGAGAACCCCACAACCCTCATTTAATTTGACAGGTATAAAGAGGCAAGAACCTAAGAGTCTGAATTTCTAACAAGCTCCCAAGTGACAATATTGCTAGACACTTGGTAGCCAGAGTATAGCTGCATAACTAACGGGAACTGAAAAGAGAAAGTGGCCAGTCATGGTATACTATCTGTCTGTTTCCCTGTTGAAGAAATGTCTTCATTCTGACTTTTACCCAGAAACCAAAGGGAGTAGGGTATTCACCATTTTCTTCAAATAAAAGATGCTTAATCCTGTTGGATTGGATAAGCAAAATACCATTAACATGAAAACAACTTCTCTTACTCTCCTCGGTGTAGGTGGGTAGAATTTTCAAGTGGATGGAAAAACATTGCAGCAGCTTTTCACGATGCTGTCACATATATGATTGGAGTACAGATATTGGGGAATGCCTTCTCCCTGTTGGCTGCTCTCTCTGACTGTTGATAGCTCCTTGCTTACTTTAGAAGACTCCTTCATGTAGAACTGTTTTTAACTCTATTTAATAAAGTACTCAGTTGGGGCCTGAAGAGACAGCTCAATGGTTAAGAGCACACTGGCTGTTTTTTTCAAAGGAGCCCGGTTCACTTCCCACATGGTAACTCAAAACTCTCTTTAGCTCCAGTTCAGACAATCTCATACATGCAGGGAAGATACAGATGCACATAAAAAGTTAGCAACATAAAATTTGTTTAAAAAATAATTAAATTCTCAGTCATAATATTCTAAAGTTAAGTAAAGTCTTTGCATCTAAGTTGAACTAAGCAATAGAGAAGATCCCCTCTTTGGACAAGAGTTTAGCCCACTGAGAAAATATCCTAACTAATGGAGTAGCCACAGAAGGGTGTGAATCTATTTAATAAGATGTGGGGTTTCCTTTAAGCACATCAAGACAGTTGGGATAGTAGATGGAGTTTTTAAACATCGCAAATTTTTCATCAAAATATTATGACCTGTGATGTCCAGCATTAACATTTGTTTTGTGGTAGACTGGGAATGGGGCATTCCATTTGACTGCAGCTGGGGCTTCCTTATCCTTCATTTCATAAAAATATGTGACTAATATTTTTGTAATAACATTCTTCTACTAGACTCCCTAAAACACATCTTCAGACCTTGATAAATATTATCATTTCTAAAATATTTGCATTTTAAAAAAATTCTAGATGAGAGGTTTCCATCTTTGAAGATGGAAAATGACAGTAAAAATTTTAACTGCACTTTAAATTGATCAACATAATGAAAGTAAACAGCTCTTTCTTCAAGGGGAAATAAGCCCATTTGCCCATGCTGTTGTCTGGGAAGCAGCTGCTTCAGGACTTCTGCTTGCTCTGTTCTTTCACCAGAATGCCTGGAAACAAAGTGAGGGAAGGCTGCTGAGAGCTAAGAATTGGGGAGGGTGAAGTTCAGGGCCAGGCTGCTGACCAGGGTCCTGAGATGGGGGGAATTCTGAAAGATGCTGTCTTGCTCCTCCAGGAAACACTAGTTGGTCCCAGTCTAAAAAACGCCTGATTTTTTTTCCTAAGGCTATCTGGTGTGGAGTGCACTGGACAACATAGCCAGGGCAGTGGTATTTATAAGTGAAAGATAATTAGGAGTGATACACTATGATACCTCACAAGACTTCCCAATAGGAGGCACTTACTATATGCATTTAGAGATTTCTTAATTAATATTTTGTGTATGGATGTTTCTGCCTCCAGGTACGTCTGTTTGTGAACCACATGTATGTCTCTCCCAGGGAGGTCAGAAGAGAGCATTGGGTCCCCTAAATATGAAACTGCAGATTGTTGGTAGCTACTGTGAAGTCTATTGGGAAAATTGAGAAATGTCATTTGTACTTGTCCCAACAATATATGAATGTGGTTGGTAAGAAAAAATTTGTTAGAAATATTCCAGAGGAAATTGGTAGACCTTTGCCAAAATGTTGGGCATTTTGGTGACATATGTCAAGTTGTAGCGTTTACTTTTAGAAAAGTGTATTCAATATGATGCTGGATACATATTGGATAGATTGTCCTTCAGAGAACCAGGACACATTCCTTATAGAGATCTGTAATTGTGAAAGAAGAAAAGAAAAAAACAGCACCTGCTCCTATAATAGACTGGAGAGTAAACCCTTCCATGTGGTGGCTACATGCTAGAAATTGGAGTTGTTAACTCATTAGTGCCCCCTCATCCCTGACATACTGTAGCTGTATAGAACAGGCAGCCTAGTACTTCAAGAAGGGCTTACCTAGCAGTATAATCGTTGACAACCACAGCTCAGCCATCATTGGGCAACAATGGAAAGTCAATCCTGAGTAACAATCGAGGCCTTCAAAATAACAAGACAAAAGATCAATGTACTAAACTTGTCTTTACCCTTCTAAGTGGAAAAAAAATATTTACTCACATTTAAATTAGTAGTTTGTTTGTCTTCTTAAATTTATACATGGTAATTATTATTGGTAGCAGTAATAGTAGTAGTAGTAGTAGTTGTTGTTGTTGTTGTTGTTGGGAATTGGTTCTAATGCTTTGTCTTATTTTGACTGCCAGGAGCCTCACTTCTAGACCTGAGGGTCCCTGCTCCCAGCTAGCTTCAGTTGATAATAAAGAATTGTCATAAAGCCAATGTCTTGGCCAAGAGACAGGGTGGAACTTTTAGATTACATGGACAATGGAATGAGGGAGAGTAGAGAGAGACAGAGAATCATCATAACTTGGAGGGAGAAGGATCAGAGTTAAGAGCTGCAGGAGAGAAAGTATCCAATAATGTAGGTAGAAAGGGAATGCAGCCCTACTGGGATGGGGGTGGGGTGCTACCCAGAAGCTAACAGGGCAGCAAGGATAAAATATAGATTTAGAAGGTGTTAAGCCAGGGATACGGAAAGGAAGTATGTGCTAGCTGTGGAGAAGTTTAGGAGTGCCCAGCCATTGAGTTAGTAAAGGCATATCAAAATTAGCTGGTGTGTGTATGTGTGTGTGTGTGTGTGTGTGTGTGTGTGTGTCTGTGTGTCTGTGTGTCTGTCTGTCTGTCTATCTGTCTGTCTTTCATTCTTGAATCTGGGAACCAAACCAGTTTAAACAATACACTGCTAAAAGTAGTAGTAGTAGTAGTAGTAGTAGTAGTAGTAGTAGTAGTAGTAGTATTTTTGGGATTTGTCTTTAACCTACCAAACTACCTCTTCCTGTAAATTAACTTAATTTGAACTAGATGCCAAAGAGAATTTCATTTTATTCTGTTTTAATTTTCTCTAGCTGTCTACAAAGGGTCCAGCAGCTCTGTTGCCTAATAGTTAATAAAATTGTGCACAGAACAACAGAAGGAAAATTGTAAAACACACTAGTTTTGACTGCTGACCTGGCCTTTCCTCATATCCTGGGTAGTTCATGGAAATGACATTTTGAGCTGGTAAGTGTCACTACTGTCTCACACACCTAACTTTCTCTTTCTGTAGATCATAGACATATTCTTTCCCTGTGTCTCAGGCCAGAGAGGAAGCAGGAACTCAGACTCATGCAGAGCTCTGCAGCTATTGCCACTGTTCACAGGGACTTAGAAGGTGTCCCACTGAGTGTATGGGACAGTGGACAGTGTGGCCACTCCATGGAAGGTTTTGAGGGATCTCAGACCCTAATCTGTAGTGATTGCTCTTTCCTGTGCCTCTATCAGCCTCTGTGGCTTGAAGACAACCTATTCCACATCCCTCTAGAGAAAAATAGGCCATACCTGAATGTCATAGGCTAACATTGCTTGCACAAGAAGTATGTTTCTTTCAGTGGAAGTAAACTCTCAACCATTTAAACAACCAGGAAGAGTAACACACTGCTGGGGAAGAGGAACCAGAAGTTGGGGGAGCTATTTTCAATAAATAATCCTGCAAGTTTTGGAAAACCCCCTCAGCTCAGGTTTACTGATTCCCCATTAATGAGTGTGCTTGAAGCAAAAGTATGAAGCTCTTAAAATTCGCCCTTCTGAAGCTTTAAAAATGGGTACAAGGGAGTCATAAGTGCACAAGATCAGAATGATCCCCTTTCCCAGGGAGATGCTCTTTAAAAGCATGAGAAATTGTAATGAGAAAGGTGAGAGGGGTAGAAATCTGCCTGGGAGTTTACAGGGGTAACGGTGGAGGTAAATGGCCCAGGCTGTATTATTAAAGGAAAAGAAAAAGACGCATGAAGCCAGCACCATGTACATAAAATACAGGCCAGCTATTTATCCAGAAACTGACTTTGGATAAGAACTTTTACTTTCCCTGATGGTTTGACAAATTGGAAAAATGGCCAGAAGCTAAGAGCACTTGCTGCAATTCAGGAGCCCCAAGTTCAGTTCCTAGAACCCTCATCCAACAGCTCACAAGTGCCTGAGATTCCAGAGCCACCGGACATCTTTGTGTGTTCGATCACTTTTCCACTGACCATTTCCTCACCTTACCCATGTGTGATGAATGTAGTCTTGTTAGAAAGGAGATGGATTAGCAAGCAGGGGGAAAGAATACTTACTGCTCCTTCTGCTGCTGCTCAGTGATATCCTTGTTTCTCTAAGTATGAGCTGACACTGACGTGGCGTGACCCAGGAGTTGGTTTAAGAAGTGGGACTCCATACCACCGAGTCAAGGGCATTTTAAAATGACCTATGGGTGATTGATGCGCCCAGGAGAGTTCGAGGAGGTATCCATGATGTCTATAATACGTAGAATTGCTCACTGAGGAAATAAAGTCTAAAGCTGTAGTTTTCAACCTGTGGGTTGTGACTAACCACAGGGGTTGCCTATCAGATATCCTGCATATCAGACATTTACATTGCAGTTCATAACAGTTGCAAAATTATAGTTATGTGATAGCAACAAAATTAATTTATGGTCAGGGGGGTCATCACAACATGAAGAACTGTATTAAAGGGTCAAAGAACTAAGAACGCTGAGAACGAGTAGTCTAAAGTATTCTCCATATGACTTACCTTCTATCTTAGGGTTTCCATCACTGTGGAGAGACACCGTGACCAAGGCAACTCTTACATAGGACAATATCTAATTGGGGCTGGCTTACAGGTTCCGAGGTTTAGTCCATTGTCATCAAGGTAGGAAGCATGGCAGCATCCAAGCAGGCATGATACTAGAGGAGGAGAGAGTTCTACATCTTCATCCAAAGGACACCAGGAACAGATTGTTCTCAAGCAACTAGGGGGAGGGTCTCAATGCCCACCCCTACAGTGACACACTTCCTCCAACAAAACCACTCCTACTCTTAGAAGGCCCACTTCCTAATAGTGCAACTCCCTGGGCCAAGCATATTCAAACCACCACACCTACTGACCAGGTAGCCAGGGAATCTAAAATTTCTTAAATGTCTAAACATTTCAGAAAACAACTCTAGTATAAATGCTTGATTTATCCATCCATATTGTCTGTCTGTCTATCTATCTATCTATCTATCTATCTATCTATCTATCTATCTATCTATCTATCTATTTATCTATCATGCATCCATATAGTTGGTATTTTGGGTTGGCTAATAGACATTTACTTTACAAATCTCTATAAAACTAAGCCTTCTACACTGGCAGGGGACATAGTTAACATTTCCACTATCTGAAACTCAGCTATTCTCAACTGCACAGTTATGTTCACCACTTTGGGAGGATGATGGAAGCAGCACAAAATTTACTAGAAAAATGTCTCTGCTTTTGAGAACCCAGAGTACCATTGAAGACCCTCATGAAACATCAAATCATTTTAAAATACACCCCGCTCCCTAATGTTTAACCACGACTCAGCTACATTTTAAACAAATATTTCCTTTTAGGTAAATTGCTGTACTTCTGTTTCTGGAAGAGAACCCGGTATAGCAACTCCAGACTTCCCACCTCAGTGGAAGCCAACTTCCCTCTTTTCCTCCCTTTCTCTTTCCCACCACGGAGAAAGAACCCTGAAGTGACTCTACCTGCCTGTAACTTCAGAAGGCTGGGAGGTTGCAAGTATAAGCAATTTCATAGAAGAGCTCTACAAGGTAGTTTCCTTGACATGGATGAATTGGTGTCTGAGATCTTGACTTTTAGAGTTATCCTACTCGCCTCCCATTGTGCATAAAGTTCTGTTTATGTCTGTATTTCTGGAAGAAGTCTTTATCTATTCAACCTGGTTAACAAAACTTTTGTTTCCAAAAGGTAGGCTCAGTGAATACTTATAACCTTGAAGGTTTTACAGGTTTTTCCTACTTGGCAAAACCAATCTGTATCATTCTTAGAATGTCAATGGAGTGGGCACAGTAGATATTCCAGGCTGTAGTGGAAAGACCTTGATGTGTATCAGCCAATCCACCAGCTCTGCACTGCAATGTTCTTCCTTGGCATTGAGCTGCTGCACCATTAAGTGTCTTCCCAGCACTCACATACCAAGCGCCCAGGTGCTTCTGGAGTGGAGCAGATGCCCTGAACACTGGCATCAACATCTGCGTTGTTGAGATCTATTGTCAACTGGGTCTTTTAGGAGGAAGCAACCTCCAAGGCTTCTGAAGCCACAGGCAGGTAAAGCCACTTCAGGGTTCCTTCTCCGTGGTGGGAAAGAGAAAAGGAGGAAAAGAGGGAAGTTGGCTTCCACTGAAGGTGGGAAGTCTGGAGTTGCTATACGGGGTTCTCTTCCAGAAACAGAAGTACAGCAATTCACCAAAAAGGAAATATTTGTTTAAAATGTAGCTAAGTCATGGATAAACATAGGGGAGGGGTGTATTCTAAAATGATATGATGTTTAATTTAATGAAGCTATTAAAATAAAGGCTCCATCTTTGCTAAGATTGTAAGCAGGAGCATCAGCATCTATGCTTGCATCACAGTTATTAGTTTTTTAAGATCGTTTATTCATTTTATGCATATGAATATACTATAGCATGTGGTTGCTGGGAATTGAACTCAGGATCACTGGAAAAGCAGTCAGTGCTCTTAACTACTGAGCCATCTCTCCAGCCCCCATGCTGTTATTATTTCTAAACAGAGATCTTTGCATTCTCTTTTCTTCTAATAATGTCTGTCTTCACAAGTGTAAGCAATTTCATAAAAGTTATCCATGAAATATATTTTTGGTGGCTAAGATAGGTAGACCTTAAAATAGTTTTTCCTTAAATTATTTTTTGGTCTTTAAGAATGATAGGTAAAGCAGACATCATACTAAAATGTAATCAGTTTCTTTTCTTTAACAGTTAATTTCTTTATTGTATTCCTTTCCACATAGAAACTAATATTTGACAATAAGACAATCTATGTTAGCAAAAGTTGGTGTGTCCTTCCTAAAACTCACTTCTCTAACTCTTCAAACCCTGACACCCATCCTTTTGAGTAGAATTAGAGTGGCCAGTTTCAGAATGCAGCTTATGGTTTTTATTTTTTAAGCCTGGTCTTTCAGGTATGAATTATAGTGCCTAGAACAGTCTCATTATTTTGTTTTCATTTTAGCTAATAGTAACAATTTACTATAATTGAATCTTTTAATCGAGAACTACCAAGTAGCTTTATAAGCATTAATTAATGCACCCATCTTCTCCATGCGGTAGGTAAGTTAGCCTGGTTTTATGAATGAAGAACTCAAAAGAACAGACTTAAGTGACTTAGCCCATGACCACCCAGTGAGGCAGGTGAGCCAGGCATGGAAGGCCAAAGAGAAACTCCCCATCCTTGGCTCTAGGCCCATATTCATCTCCTTGATTGTGGAGGTGGAAGAGGCTCTGTTCTAATTCAGATACTCTAAGAGAAGCCCTTGGATCGCTACTTCTTTGCCTTATAGGTGAGGAAACTTGAGCAACAGGACAGTGATGTGATTCCATTACTTATTTATCCATCCATCCATCCATCCATCCATCCATCCATCCATCCATCCATCCAACACGATTCACTGAGCAGCTGGTCTGTCTGAATTTTGGAAATAGTTGAAACTAAACCAAGTTCCTACTGTCAAAGCTTTAGAAAACAGCAGGTGGAAGCTGGGGAACAGGTAAAGAAGGATGTCTGTCAGTTTATGATGACTTGCTTGCAAGTCACCATACAAGCAGAAGAATAGGTCTGTGAGGAGGAGAGTGGCTGTTGCTTTGGGAACAAAGGACATGGAAACCTCCTTGTCTGCATGGCATGGAGTGAGGTATAAACTGGGGAAAGCCATGTGGGAAGCTTGGGGGACAACCATCCAAGCACGGGTCCCAAGATATTCAAAAGTAGGAGGACAGTTTACCCAGGAAAAGTCGGCAAAAGAGAAAGTGTCAGGTGACAACAATCTGAATAAAATGAGAGTACAGGAGGTGAGAGGGGTCAGAGGACCTCGCTAGCCATTGTGAAGGCCTTGACTGACATGAAGCCTTGAAAGATTTGACAGAAGAATGACAGAAACTGACTTATGATTTTGAAGAATTATTTAACTCCTACATTTCAAAGAGTCATGACTCATGGGGCATGCATGTAAATAGGAAAACTAGCTCACAGAGAAGGAGTAATACTGAAATTGAATATGAACCAAGACTAATGCAAGGAACAGAAGAAGAGCTGTTAGGAGCTCAGTAGCTGTTGAGCACATGGCCTCTGCCTCTGTCCAGAGGTAGGGTTTAAATGTGGAGACATTTCTCTGAGGGGAATGACAGCAACTGAAGCTAAGTTTTAGCAACATGTTGTGGTTTGTAATTTCATTCTGTTGTTCATACTCCTCATTATTAGATGGCTGCCAGGGTAGCTCTAGCCATCATGGTGGAGCTGCACTCAGAAAGGAGCAAATAACAAAAGGAGGTGTCCTCACAAAGTTTGCTCTGTTCATTTTAAAAGTGCAGTCCCCAGCAGATATCTTACCTAAATTAATCAGCACAGTATCACAAAATCATTTGTTCTAAATTATAAATTATTCTTGGGGCTGGGAAGATAGCTCAGTGGTATTCTCTCACTAGCCCAAGTAGCATCTTGGAGACGAATATGGTTTTGTTCCTAGATCTCACATTAGGTGACTCACAACTGCCCGAAATTATAGTCTCAGGGGATACAATATCTGGTGTCATCAACTACATATGGTATAGGTAAACTCGTGTGGACACACACACACACACACACACACACACACAGAGAGAGAGAGAGAGAGAGAGAGAGAGAGAGAGAGAGAGAGAAGTAAATAACACTTTACAAAAAGTTGGTTTAATAAATATATTCTCTCACAATTTCATGCATGTATATGAAACACTTTGATCATATTCTCCTTCCTTTATGGCTCTTCCATTCCCCCAATTCTTCCCACCAAGCTTCCCTCCTATTTTCACATCTTTGTTTCTGTGTGTGTGACCCAGTACATTTAATTCAGTTGTCTGCATAAATGTGGGTGAGTGGTTATTTACCACACCAAGAGAGTGGTGGCTTCACCATGAGGAATGAGTCACTCTCTTCCAGAAACTAGTAACTGTCCATAGCCTCTTACTGAGGACTGGGGCTTCATAAGCCCTTGCCCTATCCATGATGGATTATTGAGAGGCTCAATATTCTGTAGGTACCAAGACTGCATGGAGTTCATGAGTACAACATCCATGTCATATATAAAAGCCAATGTCTCACAGCTTTGCTCCCCATTCTCTGGCTCCTATATTCTTTCTGACACCTTTTCGGTGACGTTTCCTGAACTTTAAAAGGAGTGGTATAAATAGCCTGTTACTCAGTTTTCTCAGAACTTTGATCCCTTATGAATTCTGTATTCACTTTTAGTCACTGACAAATAAGAGCTTTCTGATCGAGGCTGAGTAGCGCTAGTCTTTGTTTATGAATATCAATAGATTATAATTTGATACCACCACCACTAAAACAATAGTGGTACATTTCCCCCGAGGAACTGATGAGTTCTACAGCTGTGGGTTTTTTACCAGGTCTCCAGGGCTAGGCAAGACTTCTTGTCCAGGGAAAGAGCCTCAAATCTGATCAGGAAAGTTGACTACCACAACACCAGACACACCATTATTGAATCAATGGGAACTTCTTGCCTGTCAAGTTAGCATTGTACCAAGCAGGGTCCATAGCTTGGTAATTCCATTGGTAGCTTCTCCTCCAGCAGCCCATCCAGAACTTTCCATTACTATGGTAACCAGCCAGCAAAAAGAATGTTTCTAGCCCAGCTTCAGCTTAATTTCTCCCCATCCTGCAACTGAAGTGTGTAGAGTCTTTTCTAATTCAGGTAGCAACCGAGAGGAATGACAGTGACCTGTATTGTTGGGGGCAGGGGTTGCTGTGGTTTCTGGAAGCAGCATTTATCCATTTATGCAGGGTATATCCATTAAAATTTTGTTTTTTTTTTTATTTTTGTTTGTTTGTTTTTCTAGACAGGGTTTCTCTTTGTAGTCCTGGCTGTTCTAGAACTCACTCTGTAGACCAGAATGGCCTAAAACTCAGAGGTTCACCTGCTTCTGCCCTCTCTCTGAGTGCTGGGATTAAAGGCATGCACCACCACTGCCTGGCCATTAAAACATTTTTATTTTAAATTAGGTTTTTTTTACTTAGCATGGAAATTAACAGTTTTCCTATTTTCATATCTGCTTAGTTTTTGGTCACCTTCTGTCATTCTATTATTGTGTGAAAACACCAAGACCAAAAGCATGTTGGTGGAAGAAATTTGATTTTTATTCTACAGTCTCACTGATAGAAGTCAGGATAGGAACCTGAAGTCAGGAACTCAAGTAGAAGCCATGGAGAAACTGGCTTGCTACCTCTGGGCTTTCTCAGCCTGTTATCTTATACAACTAAGGGCTTTCTTATATAGTCTGCCCAAAGGAGGCACCCCCTCTGCGCCCCCCACCCCTGTCTGTCGATCATCAGTCAGCATGCACTACAGACTTGCCTGCAGGTCAGTCTTGTGGAGGCACTCTCACCGCTTAACATTCCTTCTTTCCAGAAATCTAGGTTTATGCAAAGTTGACAAAAACACATTTAAGGCAGTCTTCTACTGTCTTTTCTCAACCATTGCCCTTGAGCTCATTCCCATTTAAATATTTTATCCTTAGTAGTTCCTATTTGGACTTTTATATCACATGTGTTCCACTATCTACCCCACTCTCTGCCTTTTAAAAGCTCACTGCCTGTGGCCCATTCCTAGGTTATTTGGCTTTGTAGTCATTCACTCCAGCTTTAGTACACAGATCTCAAAATCTGAAGTTAGGATGTGCATATGAAAGATAATATATAAGCTTGTCTTTTGAGCTTAGGTTAGCACATTTAGCATATTCTCCAGTTTCATTCATTTTCTTGCAAAGTTCATGATTCATTTTTTAAGAGCTAAATAAAAGTATGTATGTGTACCACAATTTCATTTCCATTCATCATTTGATGGATATCTCAGCTAATTTTATTCCTTATGAATTATTGTAAATAGAGAAAACAGTGAGCATAGATATTTACGTATCTGTATAAAACACTGTTAGTTTTAGCCACTTGCTTCACTGTTGACAGAGAAAGGAACATTTTGCCTGACATAGAATAATTATGATTCATCTCCTGATGAGGAGACAGCATTCCCAGAGATCAAGGGCTCTGCCTACTCTTGAACCCAACCCAGGATTGTCTCAGCAATAAAAAGACAAATACATGGGCACAGAGAGCCGAGCTAACAGTTGAGTGGGGAGTGTCTAAGAATTCTTTAGATGTGGCATTCTGAGTGGCTTTTCTCGAGTTTATATTTAAACTACAATTTGACTCTCCCAAAGTTCAGAAACTCAGTCTGTTCAGAATGTATATTAATGGTACCTGTGAACAAATGGAGCTGAGGCTAGCAAGAGTGGAATAGAGAATCACTATCTTTTTTAAGTAGAACAGAGAGCTCCAGGAGGGCTTGAATATAAGAGTAAGGAGAATTTGCCACAGCTCTGCCTGCCACATAGGAAGTGTACCCTAACCCCAGTCACACAAGTTAGATGCCCCCCGCCAAGCCCTAATAACCCTGTCTGCTGGGACCAGCATGTAGCAAGCCCAGTCACCTTGGCCTCTTCCCTGCCCTGTTGGAGCCCCATCCTCATTCTGTCTAGTACCTACTCCTAAAGTCTCAGGAGGGCACTCTGCAGGTCTGCCTGCCTTCTGGGAGGCCTGCTAAAACCTAGGACACCAAGGCTAGGCACCACCTGAGACAACCAGATGGCTAAAGACAACTGCAAGAACATAATCAACAGAAGCCAATAAAACATAGCATCATCAGAACCCAGCTCTCCTAGTGCAGCAAGCCCTGGCTATCTTAACACTCCTGAACAGTAAGATTGTGACCTTAAATCCCACCTCGTAAAGGTGATAGAGGCCTTTAAAGAGTCTATAAATATTCCCTTATAGAAATACAGAAAAACACATTCAAACAGGTAGGAGCCTTAAAGAGGAAACAAATCCCTTAAAGAAATATGGGAAAATACAATCAAACAAGCAAAGGAAATGAATAAAATAGTCCAAGACCTAAAAGTGCAAATAGAAGCAATATAGAAAACACGAATGGAGACAACCCTGGAGATGGAAAACTTAGGAAAGAAAACAGGAACTACGGATACAAACATCACCAACAGAATACAGGAGATAGAAGAGAGAATCTCAGGTGTAGAAGGTACCATAGAAGAAATTGATATATTGGTCAAAGAAAATTCCAAATGTAAAAAATTTCTAACTCAAAACATCCAGAAAATTTGGGACACTATGAAAAGACCAAACCTAAGGATAATAGGAATAGAAGAGGATGAAGATTCCTAGTTTAAAGGGCAAGAACACATTTTCAACAAAGTCATAGAAGAAAACTTCCATAACCTAAAGAAAGAGACGGCTATAAACATACAAGAAGATTACAGAACACGCAATATATTGGACCAGAAAAGAAAATCCTCCCATCATATAATCAAAACAGTAAATTATAGAACAAAGAAAAAATATTAAAAGCTGCAAGTGAAAAAGGCCAAGTGATAAAGGCAGACTTAGCAGAAGTACACCCAACTTCTCAAAAGAGACTCTAAAAGTCAGAAGATCCTAAACAGATGTCTGACAGACTCTAAAAGACTGCAGATGCCAGCCCAGACTACTATACCCAGAAAAGCTCTCAATTACCAGAGAGGGAGAAATCAAGAAATTCTATGACAAAACCAAATTTAAACACTATCTTTCTACTAATCCAGTCTTACAGAGGATAGTAAAAGGGAAACTCCAACACAAGGAGGGTAACTATACCCAAGAAAACACAAGAAATCAATCATCTTATAGCAAAACCAAAAGAGGAGAATCACATACACATAGTAACCCCTCTAAAATCAAAATAACAGGTATTAACAATCATTGATCATTAATATCTCTCAACATCAATGGACTCAATTCACTAATAAAAAGATACAGGCTAACAGACTGGATATGTAAACAGAACCCATCATTCTGCTGCATATAAGAAATACACTTCAGCAGCAAAGATAGACATTACCTCAGTGTAATGGGCTAGAAAAAGATTCTCAAAGCAAATGGACCCAAGAAACAAGGTAGAGTAGGCATTCTAATATCCAATAAAATACATTTTCAACCAAAATTAATCAAAAGAGATGGGGAAGAACACTTCATATTCAGCAAAGGAAAACTCCATCAAGATGACATCTCAATTCTGAACATCTATGCCTCAAATGCAAGGACAACTACATTTGTAAAAGAAACTTTACTAAAGCTCAAATATGCATTGAACCCCACAAAATAATAGTTGGGAGACTTTAAAACACTATTCTTATCAGTGGACAGGTCATTGAAAAATAAACAGAGAAACAATGAAACTAACAGATGTTATGAGCCAAATGGATTTAAAATATATCTAAAGAACCTTGCACCTCAAAACAAAAGAATATACCTTCTTCTCAGCACCTCATGGAATATTCTGTTCTCCAAAACTGACCATATAATCAGGCACAAAGCAAGTCTCAACAGATACAAGATGATTGAAATAATGGCATCCATTCTATCAAATAACTAGGGTTTTCAGACCGGATGTCAACAAAAACAGAAGCAACAGAAAACCCACATACTCATGGAAACTGAAAAACTCTCTACTCAATGATAGCTTGGTCAAGGAAGAAATAAACACACACACACACACACACACACACACACACACACATCTATATGACACAATGATAGCAGTGCTAAGAGGAAAATTCATAACACTAAGTTCCTTCATAAGGAAATTGGAGAGATATCATAATAGCAACTTGAAAGCTCTAGAACCTAAAGAAGTGAAAACACCTAATAGGAGTAGATGGCAGGAAATAGTCAAACTCAGGGCTGAAATCAATCAATTAGAAACAAAGAACAATACAAAGAATCAACAAAACTAAGATCTGCTTCTTTGAGAAAATCAACAAGATAGACAAACTTAGCCAAACTAACTAAAAGGCATGAGACAATATCCAAGTTAACAAAATCAGAAATGAAAATGAAAACATAACAGAAACTAAGAAAATTAAAAAAAAAAATCATTAGGTCTTACGTCAAAAGCCTGTATTCCACAAAACTGGAAAATCTAAATGAAATGGATGATTTTTCTAGAACAGATACCACTTAACAAAGTTAAATCAAGATCAGTTAAACTATCTAACCAGTCCCATAACTCCTAAGGAAATACAAGCAATCATTAAAGGTCCCTCAAGGGTTAAAAAAAAAAACTCCATGGTAAGATGGTTTTAGTGTAGTATTCTACTAGACTTTCAAAAGAAGAGCTAATAGCAATATTCCTCAAATTATTCCACAAAGTAGAAGAAACACTACCTAAATAATACTATAAGGCCATAGTTACCCTGATACCTAAACCACAAAAAGACTCAACAAAGAATGGGAACTTCAGACCAATATTGCTTATGAACATCAGTGCAAAATTACTCAATAAAATTCTCATAAACCAAATCCAAGAATACATCAAAACCATATTTCAATGTGATCAAGTAGGCTTCATCTTAGGGATGTAGGTATGGTTCAATATCTAAGATCCACCAACGTCATCCACTATATAAATGAAAAGAAAGAAAGAAAATTACATGATCATCTCGTAAAATGCTGGAAGCCTTTGACAAAATCCAATACCTCTTCATGTTAAATGTCTTGAAGAGACCAGGGACTCAAGGCACATACTTAAACATAGTAAAAATAATATACAACAAGCCAATAGCCAACATCAAATTAAATGGGACAAAACTCAAAAGCAATCCCATTAAAATCATGGATAAGATAAGGCTGATACTCATTAGAAAGGAAGAAGTCAAGGTATCACTATTCTTGGATGATATAATAGCATACATAATGGATCCCCAAAATTCTACCAGAGAACTACAACTGACAAAAATCTTCAGCAAAGCAGCTGGATATAAAATTAACTCATAGCCCCCTTTATATAAATGATAAATAAGCAGAGAAAGAAATTAGGGAAACTACACCCTTCACAATAACTGCAAATAATATAAAATATCTTGGTGTAACCCTAACCAAGCAGTGAAAGATCTGTATTACAAGAACTTCAAGTTCCTGAAGAAAGAAACTGAAGAGCATATCAGAAGATAGAAAGATCTCCCACGTTCATGGATTGGTAGGGTTAACATAGTGAAAATGGCCATCTTACCAAAAACATCTACAGATTCAATACAATCTCTGTTAAAATTCCAGCACATTTTTTTTTACCCACCTGGTAAGAGCAATTCTCAACTATGTATGGAAAAACAAAAAATCTCAGGATAGCCAAAACGATCCTGAATGACAAAAGAACTTCTGAAGGAATCACCATCCCTGACCTCAAGCTGTACTACAGAGCAATAGTGATACAAAGTGCATGATACTGGTACAGAAACAGACAGGTTGATCAATGGAATAGAATTGAAAACTCAAAAATAAACCCTAAATGAATAAAATCACACCCAAGGACACTTGATTTTTGACAAGAAGCCAAAAACATACAATAGAAAAAAGAAAGCATCTTTAACAAATGGTACTGATCTCACTGGATGCCTGCATGTAGAAGAATGCAAACAGATCCATATGTATCAAGGATCTCAACATAAAACCAAAGACAATGAGTCTAATAGAAGAGAAAGTGAGAAATAGCCTTGAAAGTATTGGTACAAGAGACAATTTCCTGAACAGAATACCAGTAGCTCAGGCTCTAAGATCAACAATTGCTAAATGGAACCTAATGAAACCAAAAACCTTCTGTAAGTCAAAGGACACCATCATTAGCACAAAATGACAGCCTACAGATTGGGAAAAGATCTTCACTAACCAACAGAGAGCTAATATCTAAAATATATAAAGAACCAAAGGAGTTAGACTTCAACAAACCAAATAACCCTAAACAGAGAATTATCAACAGAGGATTAAAACGATGCTCAACATCCTTGGTCATCAGGGAAATCCAAATCAAAATGACCCTGAGATTCTACCTTACACCAGTCAGAATGGCTAACATAAAAACCTCAAGGGGACAGCAGAGGCTGGTAAGGATGTGGAGAAAGGTGAACACTCCTCCATTGCTGGTGGGATCATAAACTTGTATAACCACTCGGGAAAATACTCTGGCAGTTTATCAGAGATTTGGAAATAGTTCTACCTGAAGACCCAGCTATACTGCTCCTAGGCATATACCCAAAATATACTCCACCATACCACAAGGACACTAGGACACTATTTTCCTAGTAGCTTCATTCATAATAGCCAGAAACTGGAATGTAGACATCACCTCAACTGAAGAATGGATACAGAAAATGTAGTTCATTTACATAACGGAATACTCTTCTGCTATTAAAAACAAGGACATCATGAAGTTTGCATGCAAGTGCAGCTAGAAAATATCCTGAGTGAGGTAACCTAGATCCAAAAGGACAGGCATGGTATGTTGCTGTGGATTTGGTTTATTGCTTACATTATGTTAATTTGGTTCCCAAATTACAAGGGAATTCACATGTCTGCATGTAAGACACCATAGATCCCTGCCCCCAGTTGGCTCTAATTGGTAAATAAAGTTGCTAGGGGCCAATGACTGGGCAGAGAGACAGAGGCTGTACTTGAGGCTCCTGGACAAGAAATGCAGGAGAGGGAGGAAGGGAAGAACCAACCACCATGCCCGGGGAAGCAGAGGGATTAGGCTTGAGAGCTGGAGAGCTAGTGTACAATCATGTAAGAGCCAGGGAAGAGCTACTCCAAGCCCCTCCTGCCCCTGCTTGGGGTTAGGGTAGCAAAGATCTAATACAGATTTTAGTAAGTAATAATTCCAGAGTATTGGAACGGAGGCATTAGCAATGTGGAAGTTTGGGAGTGACCTAGCTATCACACTTTTTAAGGCATATTAAAATATAAGGCTTCATGAATGGGTGTGTGTCTTTCATTTGAGAATCTAGATCATTTGGGTGGACAGTGAGGAATTCATGCAGTTGTTGCTGGGGAGATCAGATTGGAAACCCTACTGAAACAGTAGATACTTACTGATAAGTGGATATTAGCCATAAAGTACAGAATACCCAAAATTTGTCCTGTCTAAAAGCAATGCAGGGACAAAGATGGAGCAGAGACTGAGGGAATGGCCATCCAATAACCAGCCCAAGGACCCATCCCATGGACAAACACCAATCCCCGACACTATTAATGATTTCCCGCTATACTTGCAGACAGGAACCTAGCACAACTGTCCTCTGAGAGGCTCTACCTAGAAGGTTAATGAAAGAGATACAGAGACCCAGAGCCAAACATTGGACAGAGATCAGGGACCCTTATGGAAGAGTTGGGGGAAGAACATCCATAGAAAACCACAGCTCTCCATATAAATTAAACTCAAACCAAGACTACATGTTAAGTGTGAAGAAGCCCATCCTGTCCCATCAATATGGACATTTATACTGAAGAAACCTTTTAAATCTCACTATCTTGTGGCATTTGCATGTGTGGATGTGCATTAAAAGTGCTATAGGGCTTTACCTCCTGAATTTCCTGACACGCTATAATTTCATCTGAAACATTCCTATTGTACGGCCATAAATTTAAACGTTAAGCATCTGCACAGTGGCTGTTGATGTGTCTGAATTTCCTGGGAATTGTTCCTTGGTATTGGTTGTTTATGAGTATAGCGATTTCTAAGGAAATGTATTTCTGGTTCATATTTCTCAGCTAATTACAGCCTAAGGCATGCCTTTAAAATTAGGTTTGCTTTATTTCAGGGAGCTTGCTTGTCTCTAGTTTTTCAAGGCCCATCAGCCTGTATGCTCCTGGAAGCTCTTTTATAAATGGTGCAGTGCATTTGAACACTGTTCGCTCTAGGCTCCTGAAAGAAGCCAAAGAGGTTGTCATTCGCTCTGGAACTTTGCTAGAGAAAAACTACAAACAGTTGTCCATTAGCAATCAAGTTGTATAGGAAAAAAAAGCATAGTCTTCAAGACACTGTTGATAAAGCACATCACGAACCATGAGGATACATGCTCTGCATTTGCTGCAGGGAAGACTGGAAAAAAAAATGGCAACTCCTGACACTTCACATTGGCGGAGCAACAGGGCTGGCAGATCCCACAGTTTCTTGAAACAAGTATTATGCTGATTGCTTTCTGAATTTTCTTTGCCTGTGTTACGAAAGATAGAGTCCCAGGAGAATGAAGATTTCTGATGTGGCCTTGAGCTTGCCATTAGTTTGTCTTCCCCATAAACAAATCCCACCACCACTAAACCCTGTGTCTCAATGGTGATATGTTACCAGCAGGTGGCAACAGCGAGTGCAACAGCAAGGAAAACCCTAGCTCCGAGTCTGCGCAGATACCCAGCAGGGCAGCAGGCACTATTGTGCGCGATGCTGGAGGCCAGGCAGCTCCTGTTGTTTACTGGAGACTTGCCTTTCAATCTACCTCTCCTATATGGAAACTCCTATTTCCCCTTCCACAGAGACTGATCTGGCCCGCAGGGCAACACCCTGCTAAGCAAAGAAAGTTTTTATCAACAACCCATTGGTGTTTTCCTGTGAGTCGGGGTAGGTGCTTTGCCTCCTTTGGTAAAGGTTCTTGTTTTCTGATGTGTCTGTCCTCATAGACCTCTTAAAACATCTCTGAAAAAGAGGCAAAGAGAAATGTATTGCTTAGAAGAATTTGCAAGAGCCAACTATTTTGAACTTGATAACTGAGATCCGAAAGCTAGGAAGGCTATTCTGAACAGGAAAGGATAACTTCTGGGTTTTAAGGCTGGCAGCAGTTGTGGTCCAAGGGAGTCAGGAGTCATATCTCTTAGACCACGGGTCCGTTTCTTTACCAGTGCTGTCTCAGACAGGAGACTGTCTGCTTACAATGCTTTTGTGTTTTCAGAGCCAATGTTATGACATGCAATATACTTAGAGGCTATGATTGGGCTTATCGCATGTACAGTGAGGAACACATTCTCTCAGTTCCAAGGAGCAAGGGTTTTGTTTGTTTGTTTGTTTGTTTTGTTTTGTTTTTAATGGCAGACAAAATGGTGCATATTCTTAAGGGAACTGTTATTTAGGGATTCAGTTCCTTGGGAATAGATCCTATATCTCCCATGGATGGAACCATTATCACTAAGCAAGGATAGGACTGTTTTGCTCACGAGTTTCTCTGCATAGGCACTTGGTGAAACTGAGTGCACAATCATCTTCCAGACTAAAGAAGCTATTTAATGCTCCAGGCATCACAATTCTCCAAAGAAAACAAATGCACAACTTTGAGACTATGCTGACAGGCATGGCCTTCTTGAGGCAGCTCTGAACATGAGAGCTTCATGATGCCGTAAAACAAGTGTTTTGTTACATGTTCTAGAACCTGTGGCCTCGAGTCCCTCCTGAGTCTGAACTGCTAATGGCTTCCAAAGATGGCCCTGCAGTCATGTCTTGGTCTGAGGATCTTGTCCTATCAGAAGGTGGTGATCAGAGCCTACAGGACCATCTCAGAAAACACATGGAAGAAGTTGGATCCTAACTTTGTGTTTTGTTCCTAATTACATTCTATGTCCTGGCAAGTCACAGGATTTTGACATTTATATTTAATCATCCCACAAATCAAATAGGGTAACGAGCCTGCCCATAAGACCCTTCCAAATATGCAGTCATAATAATTAATTGTGATTATTGCTCATTCACATGTTAATTGCTGGGTACTCTGCTTTGGCTCTTCGCCCAGGAGTCTCAGAGGACAATCAAAGCTCCTCTCTCCACCAATGGAAAGAAGCTTGGTAAGATCCAGGCTCTTGACTGTGACCTCTGACCCCTTATCTCCTGCTTCCCTATCACTTGAGTCTCACACACACATCTCCACACTGGTGCTTGCAGTGTCTCAAGATTACTAGGGGCTTTGCCTTGCTGTGTCCACTGCTTGGCTCACTCCTCCTCAAATGCTGCCTCTCAGTTGACTTTCCCTGGACACTCCCACCACCATGCTGAAACTCTAATATGACTGCCAACCTATTTCTTTTTCCAAAACACTTATCTATTAATCAAGATTATTGTTTATTGTCAAAGTCCTCTAGCAAGTCTGTTTAAGTTATTTAGAGACAGTTTTTTTTTTTTTTTGTGGGAGTTTCCTTTTTTGTTTACTGTTTGTTTTTGCTGCTGCTGCTGCTGTTGTTGTTGTTTTTAATTGGAATAGCTTTAAAAAAACATAGAAGGAGGAGATATCCAAAAGCATTCAGTATTACTGGTCAGACAAATGACTATACCACAGTGTTTACTAGCACACACATACCCAGCCCCACTCCCGCGTATTTACGTACTCAAACTCTCCAGCACACTTACAGAAGACATTCGGGTTTACTTTAACGCTCACATAAGGTTGTTTAACAGGAGCAAACTCTGTGTTTGCAACCAGGTGAGTAAAATTAGAATTGCTTGACTCTGTAATCGTGCAATTTTATCTTTTTCCTCTGGAACCATTTTTAGGAAACAAACCAAAACAAACCAAAACCAAACCCTTTACTAGAGAAAGGTCCCATGATGTAAACATTTTCCAGAAAACAACTTTCCTACTGTGAAATAACTGCCATATATTTAGTGCGAATGAAAAACCCAAACCCAGGAATGTTTTTAAGAGAAATGAAATCTTCATGCTTTCAGGCTATAAAGTAATGGTCAGCAGATAGATAACTAAGACCAGACTGGTTACAGCCTGCAGACAGAGCAGAGATAAGGATCATTGATAATTAACACTGTTTGTATGCAGTTGGGTAGTTGTAAATGCGTCTGAAAACAATTTGTTCTCTTAAGTAAATGTAAACACCCACCTCCACCCTTGCTTACCTTATTGATTTGCTTAATCAATTTTCTGTAGACAACAGGAAAGCAAACTGTAGAGTCCTATAGACACACAACAATACCAGGTTACTGTTGACCTGCTCATATTCACACTCCTACACAATCCAGAAAAGGTTTGAGCCACAAAACCGTCCTCTTCATTCTGTTGACAAAGCAAAATAGATCCTAGAGGTAAGAAGAGATATTTCAGCTCTGGAGTCTCCCGACAGGGGCTTTGTTTCCTCAATTTGGGCCATCACTGCATCAGAGAAACCTGCCTACGTTTATTGCAATGAGGTCTTCAAGCCTCTTCATCTGTCCTGCAGTAAACTCACGGTGGCCCCGTGGCTTTGGTCAATCATTCCTTCAGAGCACAGAGCATATGACTGGCTCAAGCCAGATGCTGTGTGATTCTAGGGTTTCAGGTATTACTAAAGCTTTTCCTTATATACAATTAAGACTTGCCTCTTTCCAGGTAGACTCCATTTGCCCTAAATTTCCTCAGTGATGTAACACTTTGTCCTCTTTCTCCCTCACCTATCAAGATTCTTTTCAACAATGACCTGAGTGGTTTAGTGCTGTTTAGCTGTTTAGCTTTCTCTAGACAACTAGGACTGTTCAGTGGTTTCTAGAGAAAACTCATTCATGGTTGTTAACTTCTTAGATATTATCTCATCATTTTGGGGTTCCAGAAGAAATCTTCAATATGTAATAAAGTTGAAAGGTAAAAGAAGATTTTTTTTTTTTTTGTCTGCAGAGGTTCTTTGGCTGGGCAGTTTCTAAGGGGTGTGAGCCACTTGTAAATAAGCACAGTGAAATCTATGTGGTCACACTGATCATTTCTGCTCATAATTAGGATATTTTATAAGCCACTAAGATTTATTACCACTCTATTATTCTGGGGATGAAAACACCATTGCACAGATAATCTGAGAACCTGTCCAAACACCCAAGAACTAGCCAAGAATCCAGGCCAAGTCTTTGGACCAATAGACACAGTGAGTGAAGGTGAACTTTGTCAACGTCTACAGCAGGGACTAGAGTTAACATCAGTGCTGATGAGCCCAAGACTCACTTCGGGGCCTTTAGCTTTTTCTATTCAACCAGAAACAAGAAGATGAGAAGGGAGTTTTGCAACCCTGGTGACGTCTTAGCTCCTAATGTGATCTCCAAATACTGCTGCTTTGGGAGGCAACCAGACGCCCAGATACGTTGAGTTAAGGATCAGCTGAAGTGTATGATGAGTGTTAAAATCATAATTAGTAAACAGGTAGTTTTTCAAATCCAGATAACAGATTCAGCAGAAGGATATTAGACAGGACAAACAACTCATGAAAAAACATTGCCTCCACTTTACACAGAGGGTCCTGCCTTACATTTATAGTTCATTTTGTCTATTAGTAAGGGAGGAGATGGCCCCTCTACTGGAGTTTTGGAAACATTCGGCCTATTTTACAGAACTCCTTAGGGCCTGGAGGGCATGAGGTTGTAAATTCATGATTATTCACAGCTGACACTGAATTCCTAGATCCAAACACTATGACTTCCTCGCTGAGCTGACTCATGATTCTTGCTACTTACCAACGTTTCCAAAGTTTCAAGAATAAAAGGAGTTAGTGTTAAAGTTTTACAGCTCCCTGGAACTCCAGTGTCAAGGATGTGATACCCTCTTTTTGCCTTCAAGGGTAAGTGGATGTGCATGGTGCCATCCAGGTAAGTAAGCACCCATGCATACACATTAAGGAAATAGTTTATTATTTGAAATTTTCAAAAAGGAGAAACACCAGCTTATTAAGTTGCAACAATTTAGTGGGCCCTTCAGTTTCATTTCAACATCTGCATGTCATGTGACTAGCTTCATGCTGTGTTTGGTGTCACTTCCTATTATGTTTTACATATTTTGAGCATCATGTTACTTTCATATTGTGAGCTTTTCCTAAAGATAGTTTATAAAATTCTGTCACAATGGGTGACCAGTTGTACAGACAAACTTTTCTGTATTTTACAATTTTAACAATTGTTTAAGAAAAACTTGCTGTAGATGATAAAAATACATAAAACTTTACACATACACACACAGAACCTTAAAAGTTTGTTTACTCTTGACAATGATGAAAACATTAAATACGTATTAAATGGCTCATCTGCTTGCTTTGTTGGCGCTGTTGTGACAGTAGTTTGAACCCACCATTTATACATAGGAGATGAGTTTATGAAAGCTAGATTTCATTCTGGAAGGCTTGCTGGAAGATAAAATGGCTGGGACACGCTTTAGAAATTCGTGAATCTGTTGGAGAAAGGTCATATATTTGAAATTTTCAAATTGATGTTGGTCTTCCAAGAAAACAGAGAATGATACATGTTAGTTTATTTTAGTATATGGTGGTAAATGAAATAGAAAATGTTATGACTATTGTAACATATTCTCTACGGCTTTGCTTCAAAATAGAAAGATCCTTTTTATGTAAATAAATTTCTGTGATCCTCGTTACTCTATGTTCAAAGCATATGTTTATAAGACGATGATTCTTTGGATGGAGCTGACGAGTGGGGTCAAGGAAAGAGAGGAGTTGATAACAGCAAGTGTACAGTGTCCCCAATCTGTTGAGACTTTCCTTGGCTGAAAACCTTTGATAGGACAAGAGCTTTCACCTTCCAAGATTCATGGGAGTTCTATTTAACAGGACAACAAATAAAAACCTAGACCAATCAAACAAACCCACAACTAACCTTCCTCACCAAATATTTGGTGCTCTTAGCTCAAGCTTGGAGGTAAGGGTTGTTTCAGCTCTGAAGGTGAGGTTTCATTTGCATCCAGGGCTTTGGAACTTCGGAAGTTTCAAACATTACTCTGGCCATCTGTATCCTGTGCTAGTATCCTAAAGCTTAGCGCACACACTGCTAAGGTACTCAAGACTTCTGAGGAGAGCTAAAAACCAAGAGCTACATCGATCGCTCCTTCCTTAGATTAGGATTAATGGAAAGATTGATCCCAGTTGTGAGTTTATTCTTGAAACTTTCAGAGTTCCTATATAAAACATATTTTTGGATTATGAATAAGTAACCATGACAACCCCTCCTTTTTTCTTGACCAGAAATGCAGGTGTCCGTAGTTCTCAAGCTTCATCTCACATGAGATTCACCTGTAGAGGGTTGACTAGAGCTGATTGCTTGGTACTCAGGCCTTCTAAATTTAGAGCTCCAAGACTATGAAGATGAAGAATCTTCCAAAGAATGCTCATAGTTCTTGCTCAGGGCCTCTCTCTCTCTGGGAACTCTGATCTGTTTAGTCTTAAAACAACTTTTCTCACTTTCCTGTGTTTATGTGGTAGATAGAGCTCTGAGGAAATCCCTTCCTCAGCTCCATGCTGACTTTTTAGTCACAATATGCAACTGATTTTATATGCACCAGAATATTCTCACAATAATAATGAAAAGGGTGGAATAGAAATTAATTTGAAACAAATTATAGAAGAAGATAAGTAGGGTGAGAAAGGATTATGTTGATCATATTTTAAAATTTAGGTTTAAAGTCCCAACCTTTAAGAACCACATTTGTAGCTTCTGAATCCCAAGGGAGAAATTGGTTTGCCCTTTGTGCTTGGGATCTATGCTACTTCAAGTGTGAGCATAGCTTGGCAGCATCTTCTGGGGGTTGTGGAAATGCAGAGCCAAGAGACAAGCTCCCAACAGTCTCTCCTGCATAGACCAGGGTTAACTTACTGAAGTAAAGAAGGAAGGGGGAGCTGGATTGGATGAACTATTTAAAGGTTACCTTGATATGTAGGAGCAATTCAGAAATAGCATTAATCAAGTAAAACTGCTTCTCTACTGAGAGTCAGGACCAGAGACTCTGCTTTCAAAGTCCTGTAGAGGGAAGATTGAAATTTGCTACAACTTGATCTGAACTAGTTCTGTGCTTTAAATTTTGAGCCTGTAATAAAGTAGGTGAGGAAGGTTCCCTCTCTCCCACTCTTTTACAAATGAAGTAAGACTGGAAGAGAAATTGGCACTCTGCAAGAAGAGAAGACGGGAAAGATACTAGTCTTAGAACTTGGAGGATATTGCTATTAATAAGGAAACGTTGTCTCTAGGATTGCTACATCAGGGTTAGAGGCTTTAGCTGGTAAGAATAAAACTGTGTTTTCATAATAAGCATTGCAGATTCACCAATAGTATTCCAAAGCACAGCCAAGGAACTGGGAAGATTCCTCCAGATCCTAATTTGACCACATTGTAACGTAGTGTTTTTGAATTTTCATCCCTTGCTTTTGTTTATCAGCAAATCTGAAAGAGCTTTCTCTTGTCAAAGGTGTATTAAAAATAGAACTTAGCGAACTAAAACATCTTTGCAACTGTAGCCAGGTCGAGCCATCCTTTTAAATGGTTTGTGGCCTCTTGAAATGCTAGGGGTTGCAGAGAATGACATGGGTTTTTCCCTGGGTCAGCCCGTCAGCTGCAGAGCCCCAGCTTCTCCTCGCTGCTTTTCTTTTGTGCACCTGCAGTTTGGAGTCAACAAAAATTGCCAACCCAGGGTGATAAGCTCCATGTAAATAATTAATGACATGGAACTAATTATTTCTGTATTAGGCCACCTGCACCCTCAAAGCTCAAGAGCCCCAGGTGTGAAAATTGCAGGGGCAACCGACTGTGAGCTGTTTCATCACCAAGCTCTCCAGAAGCGGCCTCGCTGCTTCCTGCCGGTGTTCTTTCAGAGGGCTAAGCAACAGAGCATGGTGGGACCGGTGTGTTTGCAATGGTCTCAGAAGGCAACCAGACGATGATGCTGTAATGCTTGAAAACTGAGCCCTTGGAGGCATCCAGGTGACAATCGGGATTAGGTCTAATTAGAGGAAAGAACACTTTAGGATACGGTTAGAAATTGTCTCTTGTGTTGAGAGACACTGTTGCAAAAATCCTACACGGGAACATAATATTTATGGACAAGGAACTTCCGTATCAATATGCAAATAGGTTCTGCCAGTTATTCCAGGTCTGCAATCCCTGGGTATGCCAACGGAACCACTTGTCTAAGCCTGCAGTTATAGTGTGCCTATCCAGGCATTTTATTTTGGTGCATTGGTTCTGGTGGTGTGGATGTGAATGGCACAGTCAATCTTTAAAGATCTCATTTGAAGGAAACAAACTACCATGTACTTTATATAACTTTGAATTCCAGTAAAAGTCCACGGGCTAAGTTTTAGAGCCCTCACTTGGTTTAGAATGACAAAGAAAGGAACTTGGGATTGACCATTTGATTTTGCTCAGTCAAAGCTCAGTTGAATGATCTCTACTTTTTGGCATGTTGTGTCCGTCACTTTCTGATAAATCTTGGGATGTGGTTTAAAGGGAAACCCAAGAAAAACATTCGCTCACTCACTGGAATATTTATGAACCAACACAATAGCAGATTCCAAAAGTGCTTGAATAAAATTCTAGCTCAGTTTGCCTAAGTGTGAATTACATATACATACAAAATTAACATAAATTAGGTTTCCCATGCCTACTGTTTTCATCTTTCCTGTTTAAAAGATAAAAGGAAAGCCCATGTCTCATTTTCCATCTCTGGCTTTACTCCTTCATCTGCTTCTTCTCAGCTTCTTTTACTCTGCAGTGGGGCTTAGCTTTCTACTTTTATAATGCTTATAATTACATTAAGATTTATGCAAAAATGAGTATACGTATTTATTAGTTTTTAAGTTAGTAGCCATTTTTCAGAGGAGAAAAGAATGAACCGAGCTTCCCAGGTCAGCCTATGGGTTGCTGTGGTCATTTGTGACAATTCACCTATTTTCCCTTCCTGCCCCAGAAGAGTTCTCCCCATGAGGCCTTGCTTGACCTGGAACTTGCTGTATAGGACAGGTCTCAAACTTAGAGATTTACCTGGCTCTGCCTCCTGAATGCTAAGATTAAAGTCACACACATGTACACACACACACACACACACACACACACACACATACACTCACATATGATTTTTATATACACCCATATATACCTATGAATTATATATACATATATATGTTGAGACAGAGTCTTTCTATATACTCTGGATGACCTTGAACCTACTATAGAGTCTAGGATGACCTCAAATGTATGCTTTTTCTGTTTAAGCCTCTCAAGGACCCGTATTACATGTGAGCCACCATGCTTGGCTACCTGACTCCTTTTAATGACTGTGAATTCCATTGTGCCATCATGCCACAGTTTATACATCTTCCCTAGAGGATCAGACTTACTGTTATCTTCTTGTTCACATTATCTTTTACACTCAAAGGACTAAGTCCTGGAAGGAATGCCTCATGATCACAGGTTATATATGCTATTTAATTTAAATAAACATTGCAAGGTGGCTTTTAAAGGCAGTTTCATCAAGGAATATTCCCAACACCCCATGAGGGCACTTTTTACCTTAATCTTCACCAGAGGCAGGTACTATAGAAATACTTACTGGTAATTTTTATTTCAAAGAATGTGTAACACACCAGTGGCACATGTTAGGTCTGAATTCTGATTTTATTAGACACCAAACACTACTGTTTTCTCCTTCCTTCCTTCCTTCTTTCCTTCTTTCTTTTTTGGAAAGCCTTCATTTTTCATTTATTGATTCTGTAATCTGTAGAACATTGTTTATTTTATTTTATTTTATTTTATTTCTGAATTGCTGTTTTCTATTCAGCAACCTCAGGAAATTCATTTCCTAGTGCCTCTGTTTTCTTATCAGTAATATACACATCATGATAACTCCGCTACATCACAGGGTTGACTGGGTGGGTAGACAGCATAATGTACACAGCAAGCTTTTTGTACTTAATGATACCTTTTTTATTACTAGAAGGGTCTGATGGACCATTAGACCTTTTGTGCGGTACTCAGGAGTATTGCTTCATTGTGCTATTTTTGAATAAAGTGTGGAATTCCACCAAGTTTGATGGTAAGATGAGATCAAAGCAGGTACAAACATTTCTTTATTGCTTTATTGTGGAAAATAGTGTCCAAATCAGAAGACTACCTCTGTTCATTATTTCTCTATGAATATGTAAAAAACCAAGAGAAATCCATGTTCTTTTAGAATTTACTGTGTGAAAGCACATTTGTCAGAGCTGAAACTACTCTCTCAGCATATTAAAATTTATGCAAGTGTGTTATTTGTTTTCTGCCAACATTTTAAAAACAAAGGTGAAGCTGTCACTGGGATCATTGCTAGCATGTTTCTCTTTAGATTGTGCTCCACATCCTTTGTTTAGGCTTCTCTCTAGCCTTGTCTTTGACACATTGCATGTCTCCAGAGACTCTTTGGATTATGATTTCTTCAGCCTTCTACTTATCCACCTATCCCATGCAGTTTCTGCACCCATTGAGACATGGCCAAAAATTATTCTTCAACAGGAGCTACAGGAATCTTTGTGAAAGGGGGAAAGACAGAGATAAGAAGAGGAGGAGGAGGAAGAGGAGGAGGAAGAGGAGGAGGAGGAGGAAAAGGAGGAGGAAGAGGAGGAGGAGGAGAAGAAGGAGAATTAAGGAAGGATGGATCTCACACTACATTTGAAATTATCACTGTCATCTCCCAGAAGCCTCTGGGTGTATGGATGGCTTTTCTAGCGCACAAGTGAAATGCTTCATATGTGAAACTTGATAACATGGCTTCTGGTTTCATACTGCACCATGTCTAAAGCAGAAAGCTGGCTATATTGAACACAAAGCTCAAAGAGTCATAAAGACAATCTCTCTAAAGACTTTGTAATACAGTGAACCAGTGGTATAAACACTGTGACCTAGAGTGAGATTATAATGCCAGGAATCTCAAATGATAGTGCTTCTTTTATTCTTTCTTTCTTTCTTTTTTTTTTTCTTTCTTTCTTTCTTTCTTTCTTCCTTCCTTTCTCTCTCTCTCTCTCTCTCTCTCTCTCTCTCTCTCTCTCTCTCTCTCCCTTCCTTCCTTTATATCTTTCTTTCTCTCTGTCTCTTTTCCTTCCTTTCTATCTTTCTTCCTTTCCTTAATTTATGTAGTACATAAGGATATTCTGAACAGGGATGATGGCAAAATTGCCTCCAGAGAACCTTGGAGGAAAAACCATTGAAACAACAGAGTAGGAGGTGCTGGAGAAAGCTGCAGCCAGTTGAAGGTTGTATTGAAAGGGACAGCATGATTAGACACTCAGACTGTGGAGTGAATGGATGCATCTAGAATACAAATATTTTCCTTATTTCCAAGCCAACTTGAGGAAGAAATTTTCCCAATATTAAAATGGAGATTCTAAGGTTATATAAATTGACTAAACAAATCTGGGTCATTCCTTTCATGTATTTAATGCACATGTGACTAGGACACTACTTGAATCAAGAAACACTAGGTACTCTCACTGAATCGTCCAAGTATCTTCTGTTTGTGGGAGTCCATATATCAGATGGAGGCAGAAATTAAAATTAGCATGAAGCAGCTAGTAGAATTTTGTCGTCTTTTCCCATCTGTGCTTTTTCTGTAAAATGTCACAGATGATTTATGGAAGTTCTAGTAGTGAGGAATGGAGAGAAAAATGAAAGAATGAACAAGAGAAAGAGAAGGGGGATGGGAATGATAGGTGGGATATCCTGAGCAGCCGAGAATTATTACAAGGAAAATCCTGCATGACAGAGATGGGTGGGAAGCTGGCAGGAGGAGGTCTGGACCATGTGTGTATTCACTATGCTATTTATTGTCAAAAAGATGTGGAAAATTGCATGCAGAGTTCAAAAAATGACTGTCCCAACTCTGATTCACTAGAGACATTGCTCTCAGCTGCATGGACCCTGGCACGTTTTCAGAGGTCATGTTTACACATAATTTATAAAGCTCTAACATGTGGCTGAAAGTTTCCCTGGCATATTTAGAAATGTCTGGGAGGGCAGTTCTCACCACTTCTTTCAAGCTGCCTTCCTTTCTGCTTGAGCTTTAATTCACTTAGCCTTTACTGTGGTCAGGGCAAGGAAGGGTTCCAGTTTTGTGTGCTAAGGAATTACAATGCTAGGATCCTCTGCAGAGTTGAGTTGCTGCTGCATCTGCCACCTAATCCTCACCTGGCCACCTTTCAATAAGGGCAGAAGGGTGAAATGTTTTTGCTATGTCCTCTGTGGGTGTCTGAGCATCCTTAGCCTGCATCCCACCCTCACCCTGCAACATTGATCCTCTTCCGTTTTGAGGTTACAATTAGGGAAACAATACTACAAATGTTTTGAAGAGAAGTTAACAGTTGCACCAGTAGGCCTCTTGTTTTTGTCTTGTAATTTCATACCATGGAAAGGAAGGTCCCTTTCCAAAGGATGGTCTCATTCCTAGACAGTTCCAGCTAATGCCTCTTCCTCAAACTGTGTATTTATCCGACACTTGCGTGTTCCTCCTAGAGAACATTGGAATCACTCCACTCCACAGTGATATTAAGAAGAATTAATTTGGAAGAGGTCATGTTTTCATCTCTCTCTTTATTCTTTATTTTAAAAGCTGGATGTCTCTAATCTTTTTAGTAATTTCTCATGTGACATATTCATGCATTTCTATATTTAAATATTTTAATATTTAAGCATGCCCCAGGACTACATAATGGTGTACCATCATGCTTATGTGGTTAATTTGAAGAGTATAAACTTAATTTTTAAAATTACTTTCCCTTTCAAATTGGCCAATGGCTGGGCACTGTGGCATGTATCTATACTGTCATTACATGTGGCATGTTAAGACAGATAGGTCTAAAATATAAGATCAAACTGGGCTATACAGATGGAGATCTTGACTAATTTTTTTTTAAAGTGAAAAACAATGAAAATTAGCCTGTAGATTATCAGTGGCGCTAATAACTCCAGCTGTGACCACTGTACTAAAGACAGTTGCTTAAGACCTAACATCAA
Source organism: Montemys delectorum (assembly GCA_019843815.1). Classification (NCBI taxonomy): domain Eukaryota; kingdom Metazoa; phylum Chordata; class Mammalia; order Rodentia; family Muridae; genus Montemys; species Montemys delectorum. The sequence goes on along the minus strand of JADRCD010208434.1, from coordinate 26,098 downwards.
GAGCATGCTTCTTTGTTCTTTAGAGGTTTATTGACTTCAGAAGAAATCTGCATATGCTCCAAGCTTTTAAAAAGAAGTTTCTATCCGTTGGAGCAGAAGTATTTCATATACTTGATTCCTTTCCGTTGGATCTAAGTGAGTCCCCCACCCCCTTATTCACTCACTTGCTCATTTGATACTGAGTGCTCACAGAGCTGAACTGTAAGTTGAGAGAGGTGAATCTTGGTTTTTCCCATCACTCCCTACTCTCTGGGCCTCAGGTGGTCCAGCATTTCTATGAGTGATGCTACTCTGCTTCTCTGAGTGCCTACAAATGTCCAGTGCATCTGAGCTATTTGACAGTGCAATCTGGAGGACCAATGAAGCCTGGGTGGGGTCGTGTCTCACCTTCAGCTAAAACTGAATTAGCTAAAAGTCCAGAGTGGTAAGGCATTTAACCTTTGCCCTAACCCATTCACCAAACTCTGCAAAGATTAAAGGCCCCTTTACTAAAGCCCCTTTACTATTCACTAACACGATCCTTAGTCTGACCCAAAACATGATGTGGGAAGATTGAAAAGTTACAAATGAGTATTCTTTTATAGTTTTTAAAGGAGTTCATGTTGTCTTTCGTAAACCTTGGAGGCCAGTGCCGGCCTTTGCTGGGGAGAACAACTCTGGGCAAATGCTTTGCTTAAGGTCCTAATACCTTTGAGGTAAGAGAACATATTCTTTGTTACTTAGCAAAAAGTATTTACCTGTAGGAATTTTTCTTGCCGCCTCAACTTTGGGAACAAAGAGCAACCCAGAGAGAATCAGAAAGCATCACTGACCAGTCAGTTGGTACAATAACTGGATTTAACAACAACAACCACAACAAAAGTCTACAAGTTTACTGAGGAAAAAAATGTTGCTGAGGCATTAGCTACAAGGTGCTAGGGAAAAAAATCTCGCCACTGTAGAAGGATGACCACATTTCCATGATGCTTTAGGGTGAAAATTTTATTTATGTAGAAGCATTGCTAATATGAAATTATGTCAGACATATGAGACATTAATATATTCCGTGGGCTAATAAGTTAGATTTGAAATTTAAAATGGCCAAAGAAGAGATAAGAATAGACACTTATCCAAGAGGATAAGTCTGTGTTTGTCATTGCTGGTGACATTGTTAAATAAAAGGACATTTAAACTTTATGCCTCTGGGTTGCTCTGCAGCCCTTTGAAGCTGTGGTTTAGGCTTATGGCAACATTGCATATCTGTTATTTCTGTTTCCTTGACACCCTTAAGCACTATCATCACTTACGAGTTTACTGGTAAATGCTTTTCAAACAAGTGTCACTGAAATGAAAAAAAAAATTGGCCTGTACATACCCAACTTTTCATAGTGTAGTATACAATAAAGTTTTGGAATTATAAAAATAACTTGGTTAAAACTGAGAGGTTTGTTGTACCAGAGAATTTGGAATGTGCCCATGTTGTCTGAACCATAACGCTGTTTTCTCCCTGGGATGAGCCTCACCAAGGACGGCAAGTCCTGAGCTAGTAAGACACGTCTTGCCCGAAGCCAGGGACTAAATCATGCTTCCTGGAAACTGTTTACGGATGTCTAGAGATCTATTTTCAAATTTTGCATCTCAAAAACTTGTTATCAGTCTGTAGAGTTTCATGGCATATTTCCACCGGTACTGAGGACTCTTGGGATAAAAGTTGGAGTACTTGGTAAGGTTTATGAAGGGATTGGAAGGGCAGAGAAATCATAAGGCAAACAATAAGGAGGTTAGAAATCAAAAGCTCAAACCAATGAGTTGGGAGTAAAAGACTGAGAATGAGGAAAGAATGTGCAGAGAGAAATGTATTTGGAATGAACTATGAAGAAGCAGGATGGCCTTTAGTTGTGGATACGTCCATGGGGGTGTATTTACAGAAGACAGCAGAAGTCCTTGGGTTTAACCAGACAGAATACTGTAGCTGCGAATGACTGCTGTCTGCTTGGATATTGTCAATTGGAGAGACGGTGATGATTTGAGGAGTCAGTGATCTGTGCCACACAGTCTTCAGAGGAATGGAGAGTATATTCTAGGGACATTAAGTACCAACCTTAGAGGGACAGGATGAGGACACTGGGTAGGTGTCCTGAGGCTCTGTGGGGAGTGAGTCTGAGGATGGTTGGTAGACAGAAAGAACAGCAGAAGAGCTGAAGCGTGGTGGGAGATACGACAGTCTGCCCTTAGAAAAGGTGGGGGGGGGGTAGGACTGGGCTTGGGAAAGATGGGATTTTTGTTAAACAAAGGGCCACACATTTGACCTCCAGGTTCCTTGATCCATAAACCACTTAGGCTGTTTTCCAGGCTTCTCACCATCCTCCACAGCAGAGGAGCCAGTGCAGCAGTGTCTGAAGCGAAGAGGTCTGCTTGTCTGGTTTTAACACCTTGTTTGAAAAGCAGCAGCTTGAATCAGCAAGCCTCATCCTCCCCACCCTGTGTCCCCCAGCTGTGCATTCTCTAGTTAATTACACGTTGGGTAATGAGCTCTTGCTTTTATCTGTACCAATTTCTAGTTTTAAGCTTTATTAATGGGGCATCATCTTGGCAATTGTGAGAAAGGGGGAGCGAAGCAGCCCATTAAATTTTCCCTTCAGTTTTTATGTATCTTCCTTCCTTCCAAATAAAATAATGAAAGTCTCTTTGCTTTCTTCTCCCAGAAGAGTCTCTCTCTTCTTTTCTGTCATACTACCTTTTCCTTTTTCTGAAGGCTAGCTGTCCCTCTTACTAGTTTCCAAGCATCCTCGTATCTCAGAGTCTTTGCTTGTGATGTGACACTAATGGTGTCCTTTACAACCCTTTACAGAGGGTTGCCATAGGTGCCAGTGAGGTGACATTTTCAAAGCAACGAAAGTAGTGCCTGATACAGTGAAGCCTTATGGGTGTCTTTATTAAGTAGAGATGTAAATGTCCCTGGGAAAGAGAATAACTTACTGGGAACCCAGCCACAGAAAGCTGCAGCATATAGCTATCGATCCATTTCTACTTTTGAAGATGGATTTTTCTTTTTTGAGTTCTTCACTGTGGTTTGATAAACATGTATATCTTTAGTGGGATCTCGTGAACAGATAGATCCATTTTAGAATCAATTCCATAGCTTTCTATGTGGCTGTCACTACCAGTCTCTGGCCTCTATGCTGCTGTCACTTGGTGTAATCAGAGATTAGAAATTGTCAATGTATCCATAGTTGATTAGAAGCCCCCTTCGACTGTGGTGTGCTCTACCCAGCCTCTCAAAGCTAGAGCCTTGCCTGTTAAGGGGCCTCAACTGAACTTAATTGCCAACTTATTTCCTAATCAAACCTCTAACTCAATTAGCACTTATTTGACTGTCTAACTCTTTGGCTTGAAGCACCCTGCTATTTCTGGTGGGAGCTTTTAGTATGAAAGACAGACACCCTTTTCCTGGGAACTCAGCCCGGACAAACCAATTCAGTTCACACTTGTTTCCAACCGCCTACAAATGGGAAGCAGATCTTCATCCTGGGTCACCTCTTAGGATGGCAGCCAGTAAGCTGATAGGTCCCATCAGCCAGGTTCTGCAATGACCTGGTCTTTTCACCCTTCTGATGATTTTTGAGCCCCATTTTTTTCCTTCAGATCACCATTGAGAAACCTTTTCTGATTCCTGGCTGTTCCTTTGGGAATGGGAGTGTGGGAAAATAACATTTTTGAAGATGATGTTTTTTGTTACTTATTTTTTTCTTTTGGTCTCTCTTCGCACCGTTTTATAACTTGAGTGTTAAACATTGTTAAGCAAACAAGTACAGCCTTTGGTAATGCGCTAACATTTTATGACTGGTGAATTCAGTGACCTTCTATTTAGGCTTTGATCTTAATTATTTTAAATATCATAGGGGCTGATTCACAAGGCAGTAACTTCGGGTCATTATTCTCAGCATGATTAGTCTAGGTTAAAAATGAGCTTGGAGGCCCCCGGCACTATGGTCTAATACGTTCTGAAACGGAACACCTGCACAATCATTTGGTTCAATCCGTCTCTAATTTAATGAGCTCTGACTTCACATTTTTGTTTCGCTCTTGAAGAGGTAAATGTGTACACAGGATTTTCACTTTGCCACATTGTACCATTTTGAATGTGCTCAACTAGTGTAACTTATTGTTCTTAGTTTGTGTGAGAAATCTTGGCATAAACATAACTAAAGTGAAAACTGAGCACCCACATTGAGAGGAATAGAATGGGAAATCATGACAGTCCAGCCATCTATCAACCTGCCTGTTAAGATGCAGACAGCAACAAGAACGTAGCGCTGACTTATCCAGGAGGCTTCATGTGCAGCCCTAGGGAATATGAGATCTTTAGTATTTGCTTAAGCGGTTCAAGTCTCTGCACGGGCGTTTGCTATTCATCTTTTCTTTGATTTTCTATAGCTAGATGGTCAGCATCACTCCGGAGCAGAGAGGTACAGATTCTCTCTAGGTCTGGAATCTAGTCTACTCACTGGGAATCTGTGTTGGCAACAAGATCTTCAGGTGGTGCGTGGCAAATGGTTTCTGCAAAACATCCATCCACTTGCCTGAACATCATAGGGAATTCTGCTCCCATTATTAATATCTCAGGGCAAAATTCTTAGACCAAAATTAAGCAATCCTAACAGTAGAGGATCTTTTAACAACATATCCAACAGAGTCTTTCCCCGCAACCCCCATTCCTTTCCAAAGCATGTGTGCCCCAAGATCCTTTCTCTGTTGCCTAGAGTGGTACAAGAACCGGGCAAGTAGCCTCCCTGCTCCGCAAACCTACACACCTTCATCCCACACTGTTCCCTATACATCAATAGACTTTCTTCCAGGTATTTCCAATCACTGCTACAGGCTACATGTGGCAAGGAGAGGAGCTACAAATACAACCCAACATAAAATTGTAAACTTACTCAAAATGTCTTCTCCCACTCAGGGCTAGGGAGGCAACCAGAAGCTCATGAGTAGCTTAGCTTGAAATGTCTTTGATGTCAAAAGTACTTTGTCTTAAAAGTATTATAAATTGTATCTATTCAATATTATCTGCATCTGTTTTAATATAAAATGTGTTTTGCATTACCTACTCTTTTCTCCCAGAAAAAAAGTCAAGTAAAGATGATCTAGGAAAATGAAAAAAAACAAACAAACCATAAATTGTGGGGTTTTTTTGATGATGGTGATGATGATGATGGTGATGGTGATGATAGTGGTGATGGTGATAGTGATGATGATAGGGTCCTTGTATCTCAAGCATTAACTTTGTACTCAGCAACACTGTGTCACAGTGACAAATTTGGACACATCTACAAGTTTGACATCCCCACCTCGCTACTTAGGATCATTCATTGAGTCCTCCTGTCATTTAGAGGACTAGCAGAGGTAGGCTGTCAGAAATGGATACAGTCTGCTCAAATATTTAGACGTACATGCTCTACGTTTCTAAGCTCCTAGACTTAGAGATAAAAAGATGAAAGATGAAATGAAAAGCAATTGGCCATGAAGAATACGCCCTCTAAGAAGTCCTAGCACCATGGCAACTGTACCTGCTGGGTTGACACTGGGTGTTGACCAAGTGTTTGCTTTAACCGACCCTAGTGCAGCGCTCCTCGTTTTCCCAAATTTTTGAGATAACATGTGTCTCTCAGCTTTCCTCACTGACCAAGTTAAGAGGTTGCTAGCAGTAGGCTGCCTACTCCTTACACAAAATTCTAGGAAGTTGGGTTTCTAGGAGGCAAGGTGGTGTATTGAAAAAGGCGGAGGATTGATCTCTAGAATTTAGTTGCCCCTGGAAAAACTCAGAAGAAGCCTGTATTCCTATAGTAAGTTGTATTGCTTGCCCAATTCTTGCACTACCTTAACCTCTTCTTTCTGATGTATTTTTTCTTTATGTTTTGCTTGGTTGTTCTTCCTTTCAGCCTTCTCCATGGGGCTGTGAGAACCAGAGCAGAATGTTGTCCCCTGCCTTTTTTTAAATTTAAAGATAGTCTGAAATACTGTTATTCATGTTTTAAATATATTCCCTTGCCCTGAAAAGTTAATTATTCTACTTTAGCAATAGAATGGATCTCAAGAGAGAAAGCCCCTCATCTCTGCTCTGAATGTTCAATGCAAGTGCTCCTCAGTCCCCTCTGCTTGTACCTAATACACTTCTAGGAACTAAAGAATTTACTTTGGCTTGAACAATCTGGTCTCACATAAATCATTTGAATTTTGTGTTGTTTATATTGCACTTCCATGCCCTAGGTCCTGTATTCTGGAACCTTGACACTCCACCATGGCCTTTGAGAAGTTGAAGGTCATGTCCCTCTCTCTGAAACTACATAATCCATCGAAACAGCTTTGATGAATACAGATAAAGCCAATGTTGTGTGGCACTTAAAAATATCACATATTTCAGAATAGCTGTGGTGTTCTTGCTATGAGAGAGCTCAAGCACCCCACAGCGAAGCTCCCTGACAGGAAACATAATTCTTTCCCTCCACCCAGCAGATTTTCAGCTAGCTCCAAGCATATGGGACAGCTAGGCATGGGGGCAGCCATGTCCTAAACAGAATGTCTAGCCTCCCGTTGAGTCACAAGTGGCAGATCTGAGTAATCTCCCGTGAAAGCCTCTCAAAGGGCATACACTATCAGCAGAATAAATAGCTGCTGTTTGAACTATTACATGTTAGGGTAACTTGCCATGCAAAAGTAGATGACTAATATGAATTCAAGTTAAAAAGTCATGTCATAATGCAAACAAATTATTTTCAAACAAGTAATATCCACTATACATAGCTACTGTCTCATCTTCATGAAATATTTATTTTGCTCCAGGGCAACTGGTTATTTGAATACAAGCTCTGTGGAGCTTATGGAGGATTAGTTTAGTTGTCTAATCTGTACTGTGAAAAAAAAAAAAGTGCTATTCTCCAACCTAGTTCAGAGCTCTAGTAAACTGCAGTGGAGAGATGTTACCCCGAGTGAGTTCACATCAGGCATGAAAGTAGCAAATGTGACTGTCACGTTTCTCATTAAGGCAGTGCTAGCTTTTCTAAGGGGCAGATAGTGCCATGAGCAAGGACACAGGACAAAAAGACAGTGAGTGTCCAATGAAAGGGAAGATGAAGGCTAGCAGGATAGAGCTGTTTTCCAGGTCAGATCTCTAACTCCCTTGGACATAGCAGAGCTGAGACATGAAGCTTATAGGGGGACTATTCTGCCTTACCGCATAGCTCCAGAGATCCGGTGTGATGGCCAGCCTGGGGTGAGGAACCACAGGTTGTGGCAGCGCTCAAAGACAGGCTACTGTCTATGGAGGAACATAGTGTGATCCGGAATCTACTATCCAGGCTCTCTGAGAGACAGAGGAATGACAAAGTCAGGCATCTTGTTTCAGCAACAGTTTTCAACAGTTGCCCTGCTCAAAGTGGGGAACTGGGCCACTAGCCAGGGAAGAAATTGGTGCTGGGTTCCTCTAGGGGACTCTGTCTCCTTTTCTGTCTCTCTGTCTCTCTGTCTCTCTGTCTCTCTGTCTCTCTGTCTCTCTGTGTGTGTGTGTGTGTGTGTGTGTGTGTGTGTGTGTGTGTGTGTTAGGGGACTTCTAAAAATCCTAGTGTTTTAGTTACTGGTCTATTTATTAAGTGACAGAGTTCTCCAGTTTTAATAAACCAAGTGCATAGGTCTATAACACTATTTTCTAAGATGGTTGCCTTGACTGTAATTTTTTTTTGTCTTAATGATCTGCTGATTCCAAGTCAAGTTCTCAGTCACTGACTTACTTTTTCCTTTTGTAAATGGCAAAGATTCGTCATAGTTATAGATCCTCATAAACCTCGGGAAGACATCCCTTGGGTAAATGGGCCCTACTGCCAGTTTGCAAAGGCAGTGGAGTGAAGGGAATATGCAGGAGGAGATGATCTGAAGAAGATTAGTTGTCCAACTCCTGACAAGAAGAGGTCCAGGAAAAAAAGCTTTGCAAACGTTAGTAAAGGACTGAAAAATCCTTGAAAAGCATTTGGTGCAGCTTATTACTCAAGTGAAAGAAAAGGAAAACCAAAAAACTGAAACAGAAAATTGTTGATTCCAGTCAGATGCCCCAGAAAGTAGGGCAATCCCTGGCAAACAATATGTTCTAGAAATGATTTGTGGAAGAAATGACACAGCCCAAGCTTCCCCAGTATAGCTGCTGGGTGAGTGGAGATTGGGATCCCATAATATTCAGTTTTGTAAGCATTTCCTCAACTCCTCTTGCCTCTTTCTGAAAGTTAAATTATTGCTGATGGTAGACAGAAGGAAACATTTTAGAATCCATCATTAATACTAGAAACAAATACATTATTTTGTCCACTTTTGAATTAGATTTGTAGATCCTCCAAATATAGCAGAATCAAAGCTACAGCAAAGATAAACCCAGGACTTGACAGTTCCCTGGCTCTTCCTAAACTTCCTTTGATTTCCTGCATATTAGTAATGTGAGTTCTCAGTCACTCACTGTTATTCTGAGTGCCTTGTCCTTCTCTTGAGGGACTTTCCCCTCTTTCATCAAATGTGCAAAAGTGTGACGGACAACTCCTCCCTTCATCTTAAAGAAAAACACAAGTTACCTCACCAGTGAGTTACGAGGACTCACCAACTGCGGCTCCTCCAGGAGAGGAAACCCGATCCTCTGTGTAATAAGCAAATGGCTGACCTCCTGACACCCACTTACCACTTTTACTTTCTCATTTGAGGCCCTGGGAGGTGAGTTTCCTCTGGTCTCTAGCAGTTACATCATGACATTCTCAGCATACCCAGTTTCTCAGGCCACCCAGCAAGGTGCCGAGACAGAATCAGCAAGGCACACTTCAGGTTGCTTCATGCACTGTGCATGTTTGTAAATACTTATACCTCATTCTTGACGGTAATAGTCCTCACTTCAGGCATCATGTACCAGGAAAAAAGAGTGTTCACTAAACTTATTTGTTCCCAAGACCAGGATCATTCAAGTACTTGGTTTTAGACCTTATGATCCGAGATTCAGCTAGAACATAGCTCCTCAGAGAGGGTCTTCCCATGATATTCAACTGCCCCAGAATACCTTTCAACTGGCTTTCCCTAACACCTATTTTATTCTCCTAGTGTTATATTTCCTAGGTTTCCTCTCAAATTAGGTACACACCCAAGTCTTTATCTCTGCCCTTGCTTTTTGGAAGAGACCACCTATTAAAAAAATATGCCATATACAAAGATCCTGCAGAACTGTAATTTTCATACAAACTCCAGAAGTATGCCAGTTAAACTAGTTTGCAAGGAAAACACCTCAGTCATACAACTGACCAATTTCTGTGGTGTAACTACCCCCTCCACCAACTGATTTTAGTAACCAACAGGCTATCACTAAACTCAGTGTGGGAATCCATGTGCATCATCTGCTTTCCAAATACATGCTGACTCGGCACAGCATGCCAGAGGCTCATCAATAAGCATTTAATACTTAATTGTTAAGTACAATGTCAATTGAGAGTGTAGATCCTATCTTTGTCTGCTTTCTCTTTAATGCTCTCACATATTTTACTGCATGCTGCTTTCTTTTTATTTATTTTTTTAATCACTTAGGGAATACATATTTTATGAAGTTAGGTGTATTCAGAATGTGAGGCTGCCTTTGTTTAATCTGTATAAAAAGCAGTTGTTATATTCTCAGCGGTGGCAGATGAGATGCTCATGTCGGGATAATCTCAAGGAGAAAGTAAGGAAAGTGCTATTTATAGACATCTAAACAGCATAATTTGGGCGTGCCCCGAATATCTGTTACTAACTCTAAATCTGATGGGCCAAAAGAAAAGAAAAATCCGACCTTACAGTATAGATGGCTGGATGGAAGTGCCAACCTGACAGGAGTTTAAAGTCTGTACTAGACATAGCCTACACTTTGTAAACTGTAGAAAGTCTCCAAGTGTTATACCCTATAAAGTCCACAGAGACTCTGCAAGGTTTTGCATTGTCCCAGCAATCCTCTTTTCTTAAGCATCTCAGTGGCCAAATTTGCCCTATCTTTAAGAAACATCTGCCTGGCTCTGCAAGACCTGTACACTCATGAGCACCACAGCAGAATTATTGTGTTGGTTTGTGGGCATGTTCTCACCAAATGGACCAATGAAGGCCAGAAAGAATTAGGGCTTAATCAAATCATTTTACAGTACGAGTAACAGCAGCACTTGTATCAATAGATGGAATAGGCAAAGAGGACTAAATGGGACTCTGACCTGTTTGTAGGGAAAGCTGTGCTTCAGCTAATGTAACAACCATGATTGAAGTTGGAAGAACTTGTTCATCTTGCGAAAAGTGGAAAGTTACAAGGCAAGTGTGCCAGGGGACTTACTGAAGGAAATCCAAAGGAAAATGTCTAGACAATATTAAGGTGTGGCTGGACAACACCATCACTTGATGGTTAGTGACACAAATAACTATCTGTAGAGTTCACTGCTCAAAATGGTTGCCATAGATACTTTTGGAACGAACCAATAGGATTGTAGCAATCATTTCTTTGCAGCCTTTAAGTGTTTAGAGGAAATCTCTTTGATTTCATTTCTAATTCCCACCACTGGCCCACTCCTGTTGAGAGTTCTGGGTTAAGCATGTGAGCCTGAGACCAGTGTTTTCCCTGTCCTAAACATTTCCTGTCCTTTTCTATTTGGTCAATAGGATTTGGAGAAACTATAAAATCTAAGACTCAGATTATGACTTTTGGTGTTGATTTCCACTAGTAGTATTTGAGGTGGAGTCAAATGGTTTGTTACTTAATTTCTGTGTCTAATTCCAACCACGCACTTTAGAAGTTTGTAATCGATATCTAATTCACTATTGTAGTCCGTGAGGTTTTTTTGCTTTGTCCTTTTCTCCCGTCTTTCCTCCATGGCCTCTCTGAGTTCTTGAATAACTTCTAATCATTGAAACATATTCTAAACATTAAAATCTTATTATCTAACAAAGTCATACATAATTATTTGACCAAGTGAATGAATGATTAGAAACTTGAATTTTTTAGAAATGTTTTAAAAGTTCTGTTCAATTCTAAATGAAAAACACAAGTTTAATATTAGATCATCTTATGAAGCTTAACTTTAGACAATGAACTAAATAAATGTTGAGGAATGCATATAATTCTTACTAAATGCCATGACCTGTCAATTTTAAGCATGGGTATTTATGAATTGGCAGGCTGGATTTACTAAGCCACCCTAGTGCTTAAGCACCCACCTTTTGTCATCTTCAGATGGAAATCATTCCTATTGTATTTTAAGGATGTGGAAACAGGATATGTGTATGAAGTGATTACAAGTTACAACAATTAATAGACAGTAGATGGCTCTTCTGTATGGCCTCTGTGCCAGTCCTTACCTCCAGGTTCCTGCCTTAAATGTCTGTCCTCACTTTCTACAGGATGAGCTACAAAATGTAAAACAAAATAAAACATTTCCTCCCCAAGATGCTTTTGATCATGATGTTTTATCACAGCAATAGATAAGTAACTAAGATGTAACCATATCTCCAATCAACTAACTTTAGTTTGGATTAGGGGCTTTGTAGCATAACTGTAGTTCAAGGTTGAAAGCCATGTATAACCAAGAGTGTTCTTGCTAGCGATAGAGCCTTGAAAACCAAAGCTTATAAGAAAACAAGCATAAAAATAAAAACAAAACAAAACCTGTACTGTTAACACTTTGTGATGGTCTTGAGCTAGTAACCTTTTTACCATGTTTTAAGAAAGTCTCTCTCTCTCTCTCTCTCTCTATATATATATATATATATATATATATATATATATATATATATATGTAATATGTTAAATTGCTTCGGTATGAGTTCTGTCTTCTAAAATGGATGTAAATCTTTAGAAAAATTTTATACCTTATATAGCATTGATTATCTTCAAATAAGCACTTAGTGACCATTTAAAATATCCACAGATGATTGCTAAAACCTTGGCTTTATTGAATTAAGTTTCTGGGATTATTCTTTGAAAAGATGTTCTTGTGTTTTTGTTTTTTGTTTTGTTTTTTTTCAAATAATGACTTACTGTGTTTTATTGTGAAGTACTGAGTGCCAATTATATTTGTGTAACCTTATATAATTGAACTTAATCACTTCCTAAAAATTTGTGTCCAGTTGTTCTCCATACTTGCCAATGCTTGTACTCTTCAATGTAGCATATGTGAAGTGGCTGCTCATCTGAGCTGTACCTTTACGTCTCTACTGGTAAATGATTCAATGATGGTTCTGCATGCTCCCTCACTCAAGTGCCTGCTCACAAAACTCATGTCTTTTGTCTTTCAAAATATGTATTCTAGATATGTCTGTGGTAGTCAAAAATGTGTAAATTCTATTTTCCTTGGTGGATGTGTTTCATTATAAGACCAAAGATAGTATGTAGATTTAAATGAGGAAACTAAAATGACATTTCTGATATTGTCTTGGGTTATCTGGGTGAACTCAATCTAATCATGAAGAGATCTTAAAAGCAGAATATTCCCTAGAAACAGAAAAGTTGCAGCAGAAGGAAGAGGTAGAGAGATTTTGTGCATGAGAATACATGGCTGGAGACTAAACATACATATCTATTTTTGTATTGACAAAAGAGTAGGAGGCAACCTGACAAATAATATTGAAGTTTTGTAAGCGTGTTGTTGTAAGACACCATGCATGGTGAAACTATTTACTCCAGTTGGGGAACCAGAACTACATCAAAGTAAAGATCCATGAAAATCCAACCTGTTAAACCAATACATTTTATTGGGGTTATAGGAATACAAGGGAAGGGTTTCTCAGAGGAACAGAAATGAGTCAAAGACAACTGTATCACCAAATGCCCACCTGAGCTGGGGTAATGGTTTATGAAAGCTGGACCCATGGAGCATACTGGGTAACCTTCAGGCAGCTCAACAGTTTGTAGAATGTTCTTTTCCCATAGCTCATTTGGTCCAAAGTTCTTCCAAGCAGTTTGGCTGGTTTCTGTTTTTTTTTCCAGCCATCTCAGCTGGTCTGAGAATCTTTTAGGAAGCTTATCTTGTCTTGAGAGTGCTTCTCATCAGACTTTACTGCACACACACACACACACACACACACACGTACACACGCAGAGGGAGAGAGGGACCTAATGAGCCCATCAGTTTTAGGGACTTCCTGGGCCTCTGATTATTCTACTTCTTGAACTTCAACTTCCTTGTAGATGGGACATTTCACCTACTAGAATATCTTGTGCTTTAATAAGCCTCTCTGTCTTGGAGGAAATTGTTACACAGCATTTGTGTCTGACACTAGCAAGGAAATGGGGACTTCAGTCTTGTAAGCTTCGGGAACTGTGTCCTGGAAACAACTTGAATGACCACGGAAAGAGATTCTTCACAGGGTCCTCCAGCCAAAGCCCACAATGGCTGACATCTTCACTTTGGCTTTGTGGTCTTGAGAGACAAAGAACAAAAGGACCATTCTGGCCTTTCAGCCTACAGAATTACAAGACAAAAGAAATGTATTTTGTTTTAATTTACTAATTGCATGAGATTTTTTTGTGTCACTGTGACTAAAATGACAAAGACAACTTTAAAGAAAGAAAAAATTATTTCAGGTCATAGTGTTAGAAGGTTCACACTGAACTTGCTTGGTCTTATGATGGGGCAGAATATCAGGGTGGTGGAATAATATGGTTAACAATTGTTCAGTTATGGCCGATAGGAAACCAAAAGAGTTGAACAGGAAGCAAACAGGGATAACATACTCCTGAGCTTCTACAGCTAGGTACCACCTCTAAAAACCCTTAGAACCTATCAAAATAATTCCACCTATGGAAGAGAAAGTATTCCAAACTTTGGGAAATGTCAGGTGCAAACCATAATACTACCGGGGGCTATTAGCTATGCCAGTAAGGTAAACCCCATGGAAGTCCTTTGTCAGATAAATACATTAAAGACTTTTTTTTTTTTTTTTTTTTTTTTTTTTTTTAGCTTGGAGTTGCCATAATGCCTTCAAATGAGCAACAGTTTTGAGTTCTTGTGAAGTCTAATCTGTTCTTTACTATCATCATCCCATCCTTGCCTTTTGAATAGATTCTAGGAGATGATAATTGTCAAAGTTGATTAATTGGGCATGCAGCTCCCAGACTTGCTCAAGAGCAAATTGTATCAGATCACTGCTGAGCCTGGGATCCTACATAGCTTGCCAACACTGATGGACCAAGTGATTTGACCAAAGAACCATTAATTAGTAGTTTATATCACTCATTTTGATATAATTTTTTTCTGATAATTTTCTTCCCTTGTCACTTTTAATGGGTTATTTCCATTCTAACAGAAAGTAAGCTATATTGAACGAATATTTACCTTAGCTCTTAGTTTTTGTGCTTGAAATGTGGAAGTTGCTCTCTTTGGAATATGATAGATCTTTAATCTTTTTAATTAAAGTTTTTAAAAGATTTATTTAATTTTAGATTTGTGGGTATTTTGCTTGCATGTATGTATATGCAGCACCTGACTGCCTTGCACCTGAAGAGGCATTACATCTCCTGGAACTAGACTGGCAAGTCACTGTGCACTGCCACAAGGGCATCACAAATTGTAAGATCAGCAGGTGTAAGGCCATCGCCCCATCTTGCCTTTAACCTATATAATATCCCCAAAGGTAACCTAAGCACCGTATTTTAAACAAAATTATAACCATCCTGAAACTCTTTTGTTTTGGGTTTTGCCCTTCCCAGCACTGGTTCCCATGTTGGGATGTTAATCTGGGTTCCTGGATTATCCTCAGAAGAGGGTTTTAACTCCTTTCCCCATTACAATAATGTGGTTTTAACAATCTGGCATTCTAAGATCTTCCCATATTAAATGTTTAAGCATAAAACGTTTAAGAAAAAATTTGAGGAGATGCTCATGGTTCTGTTTTCCTCTTCTTCCTTCTGGGTGTTCAGGCACTGTTATACACCAGCAAGGAAGGATGGAGCGATGTCTGGAATGGGGGGGGGGGGTTAGTTAGCAGGGTGTGTGTGTGTGTGTGTGTGTGTGTGTGTGTGCTCTCTGAAGATTTCAGTGATATAGTTCTTCAGTGTTACAGCTCTCTTAGATGATATTCAATGAAACAGCTCTCTCAGACGGTATTCAATGAAACAGCTTGTGCTCACAGCTTGTGTTTCGGGGTGAATCAAGAGCTATATATGTAACCCTTGGAAAGTGGGAAGGGGCTCTTCTTTTTTTTTTTTTTTTTTTTTTTAATTAGGTATTTTCTTTATTTACATGTACATTTTCCCTTTCCCATTTTCCCCTCCAAAACAAACAAACAAACAAACAAAAACAAGAACAAACCCCTTTTGCCTCCCCCCTCCCCATGCCTGCCACCCCACCCTCTTCCACTTATTGGCGCTGGCATTCCCCTACACTGGGGCACAAAACCTTCACAAGGCTGAGGTCCTTTCCTCCTATTGATGATTGAATTTGCAATCCTCTACTATATACCTGCTTCCAGTACATTCAATCCCACCCTGTATAGTCCTTGATTGGTGGTTGGGTCCCTGGGAGCTCTGAGGGTACTAGTTAGTAATTGTTGTTCGTCCTAAGGGGCTGCAAACCCTTCAGCTCCATAGAACCTTTCTCTAACTCCAACTGAAGGGGCTCTTCTTAAGGTCAAGTTTTATTGGCTGAGGCTTAAGGTCCTGGGGAAACTTCACTTGCATGGAGAGGTTTTCCAGTAAGTTAAACTTATAGTTTTGCCAAGGACTCTGTGTGACATTTCTCAGGTAGAAGATTGGGGATCAGGCTCTCCAGATCAGGTGAAGAGGAAGTCCTGCTAAGACAAGGGAGTCCTCCATTTTGTGCTGAGCTCAGGAAAATGATCCACATATGATAGACTTCAACCTTAGTAGCAAGGTGCAACCGATGCTGCCTAGTTTTAAAGTATGTACTTACCAGTCATGAGGAAACCAGTGAGTAGACAGCTGGTCATTACTCATCACACACAGCTAGAGAACAAAATAATCACTGGAGGCAGAAGGAGGGAGCGACCTGGGTGAGAGAAGCAAGGGGGAAGAAAACAAGGTGGGGGAGGACCATGTATGGGAAGAGAATAGGAGAGAAGTCCAGAGGGCCAGGAGAATGAATAGAAGTAAGTTGCAGTAGGGGAAGGGGATATCGGGGCACTAGAAAATCCCAGATGCGAGAGGATCCCAGGACCCAATGGGGATGACATTAGCTGAAATACCCAACAGAGGGGAAATAGAACCTGAAGAGACCACTTCCAGTAGCTAGACATGGCCCCCAGTGGAGGGCTACCCACGCATCTCAAAATTTTTAACTCAGAATTGTTCCCTTTAGCACAGGGACAAAAAATGGAGCAGAGTCTGAAGGAAAGGCCATCCAGAGAACACCCCACCTTGGGACCCATTCCATCTGCAGACATCTAACCCTGACACTATTGTTGATGCCAAGAAGTGCTTGCATCACTTCTGCCGGCACCTGACTAAGACAGATGCAGATACTCATAGCCAACCATTGGACTGAGCCTGGGGACCCCAATGGAAGAGTCAGGGGAAGGACTGAAGGAGCTGAAGGTTCCTATCGAAACCCCATAGGAAGAACAACAATATCAACTAACTGGATCCCCAGAGTTCCTAGAGACTAAATCACCAACCACAGAGTATACATGGATGGGTCCATGGCCCCCGCTACACATGTAACAGAGGACTGCCTTAGCTGGTATCAATGGGAGGGAGGTGCTTGGTCCTGTGGAGGTTTGTTTCCTTAGTGTAGGGGAATGCTAGAGGGGTGAGGCAGGAGTGGGTGGGTGGAAGGGTGAGCACCCTCTTAGAGGCAATGGGGAGGGGAGATGGAGATGGGGAGTTGCGGAGTGGAGACTGGGAAGGGGGACAACATTTGAAATGTAAGTAAATAAAATAATTAAAAAAAGAAAAAAGGAAATTAAAAATAAATAAATATTTTTTTAAAAAAAGAAAATTGATTCTGCAAAGAAATATTTTTGTTTTAAGTAAATATGCATGGAAGTATTTAGGACTAAAGGGTCCTGATAGCCATGGACTTGTGTTTCAGGTACACATCAAAGAACAGCAAATGACAGCGCCAACTGACAGACAAAATGTTCACAGTGTGCAACTGAAGAAAGATTATATGAGTATTCTCTGTGTGTGTGTGTGTCTGTCTTGTCTCTCTCTACTCCTCTTAGAACTCTTTTATGAACTTAAAATAAAAGTTTCAAGATATCCTAAAAGGGAAAAGAAAGGCTCACTATAGGCCATCTGCTTTAAAATCAGGAAATCCGCATATGCATTTTATTTAATGATGTCACTCCTCCAAGACCGAAAACATACTTTCCCTGAGCCACATGTGGAATACAAAAGGAATTTCGCCATCTGGAATGTTTATCTTCCTTTGGGAATTACATATTTTGGAGGGTTTGGAATTCATGAACTATGCACCCTGGTGGTTATGTTTTTTATCTGTCTATGCCACCTGGATCAAAGAGCGCTGGGAATCCCACCTGCATGGGGCAAGCATTGCTCCATGAAACTCAATCCACTGTAATTCACTCTTGAAACACGTGGATAATTACTGTTTATGCTCAAGGACCAAATTTACCACTTCCATTGGTTTTAAGGCGCTGTTAATGAGGTTCTTTTGTGGCCCTGCCACTCACCAGAAGACAGCTCTGGTTTCATCCTTCCTCATTCTGCTGCCTTTTAGGAAGGCTGCACAAGGAATTTGCCTTTTGGATTTTTTATTTTTTTTTTCAGCAAAAATATTATGTAAAAGTTTTTGAGGGAAAAAAAAGAAAGAAAGGTACAGTATGATAAGCAGCAATTATGCTGATGCCTTGACCCCCTAACCCCAAGTCACTGTGCTCCTTTTATTTACTTTTGAGGAGAGAGCATGGTTGTATGCCCAAACACATGTCCTTAAGAATACAGACAGCGTGCTCGCTTCGGCAGCACATATACTAAAATTGGAACGATACAGATTAGCATGGCCCCTGCGCAAGGATGACACACAAATTCATGAAGCGTTCCATATTTTTTGAAAAAAAAAAAAAAAGAATACAGACAACTCCTTCAGCCATGCAGTAGCTTAAAACAGACTTTCTCTTTCCACCCCTTTCCATAATACACATGGGATATCTTTTTATTAGCATGAAATTACTGCCATGGTAGTTCTACACTATATCTCAAACTATGGATAAATCTTGTTTTTTGGACCAATGGGGTCGAGTCTGTTACAGAGATGTGGAGGACTCCCACACCTCATCTGTTCATTTCTCCGTGTCCAGTGCACACACAGTTGCTGCTATTTTCTGTGCCGTGATGAGGTCAGTACATTTATGCATAAATCTTGGGACACTTTGTGACTTTATATATATACCATGAACTCTTAGGTAAACCTGTAGGTTGAAGATAATACATTTTTATTAACCTATCTTTTTACCATTTTACTTTCCAAAAATATTTTACCCTTTACAATGATCTTAATAATGCAGACTGACCTATCTTAAACACTATTGGGACTTGAAAATTTTCATTTTTGCCAATCTTTGAGGTAAAGATTCTTATTTTTATTTATTTTACTATTTGATGAACATTTTAAAAACGGGAGGTATTTTTGTAGGGGTATTATTTTAGCCTTCTGTTTATTTTTCTGCAAAAAAATCTGTCTTCTGCCTCTTTTAAAGTTTATTAATTTATTCTAATTGACTTGTAGGTCCATTGGTCTAGAATTTGATCACTGTTGTGTAGTTTTTAAGCACTCAGTGAGAACGGGGAGCACAAGTTTATCTCATGATAAAAGCAGTATGTAGTGTCTATTACAGCCTATGTACAGGGATTTTTTTTTTTTTGTTTTGGCATTTCAATTTTATCACTTTACCCTTGTTAATTCGAATTAACAATGATCCCGTTATGGCTCCTATATTCTTTTCATAACTGAGAAAGACTTTTCACTGTACTACTCAAGATTCATTGCTATCAACCTTTAATAATTCTGGGTATTCTCTGCTAACCTTGAAAGGAGTACACACATCCCTACTTTTCTGGGAAAGGCCTGGCTACAGGTACTGTGTCTTAGTCTCAGACCAAGCTGCCTGAACTTGATTTCAAAAAATAGCATGGCTCCAAAACCTGTGGTCTCTGCAGCATGTTTCTCTCCTGGTCTGCATCAATTAATGCTCCTTCAAAATCAGTTGTATCTGTCCATCGAACTCCTTCCTGATTCTTGTTCTCACAAAGCCCCCCATAGAGTCAGTTTTCTGGAGAGAAAAGCAGTTTCTAGAAGAGGAAAGCCGCTAGAATCCCCTGCCAATGAGAAATTTGAAGCAACGCTCTTTTCTGAAAACTGGGTTTCCCCTCCACACTGCAGGTTCACAGACAGGAGAAATGGCTCTTTCTGGAAGCTGACTTAAAAGTGACCTGGAATTACAGGTTAGGGCAGAGGGTAGATGCCTTTCTTAATTTAGGCTTCCATCTGAAAGATGGCCAAGGTCCCATGTAAACCAAAGAACCTCCAGGTAACAAGATCTTCCTTGGAGTAAAGAAATAAGTTAAGGCAACAGTATAGAAAGCTTGAGTTGCTGATTTTGTGAGAGTTTTTTGTCTTTTTGTTTTTTTTACCTTCAGGAGCTCATCAGCTCTAGGCGGGCAAGCTTTCATTTAAGGAAAGGTTTGTGGGCGTCTGTGGCCTCTGCTCCACATGCCTCTGCACCATGTCTATGACTTGCAAAAACAACCTTGTGGGATACTTATTCAGTCTTTGGTTTCTTGTTCATATCAAATACTGCCAACTTGGCCTTAAATGTGCGCCAGATGCACTATGGTTTTATGAAGTGATACCTTTAGGAAGTCTGGCTTGAGTACGGCCGGAGGATGTGAGCTGGCTCCTGCTATTGGAGTGATTCCTGTCACTGATGGCTACAGAGCAAGCTGGGGAGCACAGCAGCTGGCGGGTTTGCTGGGCACCTTGGCAGGTAGGATTTGGCAGGGGATGAGCATCAAAACTCCACTGAGGACTGCAGGTTCTCTGGTTTGTTATTTCCCCTCTAATGGCCAAATATTTTTTTAACAGCTATGAGAACATCATCACTTGCTAGCCTGGAGAAACAATGTGAGTGAATACCTTGCTATCCTGTGGTTCACAGGACATCAGATGTCTGTGGTGATACCTTGATATGCAAGGCCTTTGTCTTTCCAATTAGAATTCTAGACCTCCCTTGTGGACCCAGAAATGTACTTTGTTTGGAGTTGGTATCAAAGGCTAAATGAGAGATGCTCTATCCATGAAGAATAAGAATAATGGGCAGAAGGTGGAAGGAAGAAGATGAAGAAGAGAAAGCTTATAAAATAGTATTCAAACTTAAATGCACTCTTTTTGGAGACTGAACTACGTGGGCAGTTCTTCAGTTCTTTATTAATTTTATTAGAGACATAGTTTAAGCTCTCCAAGTATACTTGGTTAATATATAAAAATGTATATGTTAATATATATACATATATGTTAACATATATGTATATATATGTCCTTACTCTTTCCCTCCCTCCCTCCCTCCTTCCTTCCTTCCTTCCTTCCTTCCTTCCTTCCTTCCTTCTTTCCTTCCTTCCTTCCTTTCTTTTTTCATTCTTCCTTTCTGCCCACCTTCTGCCTATCTACCTGCCTGCCTGCAATGAGTTGTAACAAATTTCATGCTTTGTTTCTGTGACCAAAACTAGTTTCTCTCATGACCAATTGTAATGAAATATTTCCAAGCAAGAATTGCTTTTACAGATTTGCACTTAGAAATGGAACCAGTGTTTTGAATCAGTGAAGTTCTGAATCCCGAAGATTCGAGGATAACTTGTCTGCAGGTGCTTCTTGTCACTGGGAAAGTCTGCCCATTTTTAGTCTGAAAACTTTTGCTCATTTTGCAACTTCTCAGGGAGAAAAAGTTTGTCCAGCATATTTACTAGTACTGAAAATAGTAATGACAAAGGATGAAAATCATAGAAGAAGTTGGAGTGTCTTAGACCTTGTTTGTATAAGAAAGTATTTACAAAAAGAGAGTAATGGAAGGGAGTTTTACATTGCATCAAACTGGTGGACCAAAGACCAAACCCAATTTATTTTCAGGATATGGTAGGCAGTGGCTCTATCTCCTGTAATGGGATCAAAGCTTCATGCTACTGGCCTATCTGCTCTGACTCATGGAGGCTCCCAACAGATTGCCAACCTTTGCTGTCAGAACTGTATTTACTAAACAGTGTGAAAAGAGCCTGTACTTGCAACCTTCAAGCAGAGCTACAAAAGGTAACCTGTCCCATTCCTTTTTCTCTCCATGTCTGTGAATACCTAGGGAGGAGCCATTCAGCATAACCTTTTTCAGCAATGGAGATGGTGGATGTCTCCTAATATGATAGCTACCCAACCTGTGACTAGTGAGCCTAAAGAACTGGATTTTACATGTTGTTTTACTTAACCAATGTAAGTTAAATAAAAACATGCTGCTATTGGCTGCTGTCTGGGATAGTTACTCTAGACTAGAGATTAAGCAGTTTTCCGGGTGAGAGCTCATTTAGGGATAAATGTCACCATCTGTAACTTCCTAAGCAATAGCTCAGGAAAGAAAATCAAGTAGATGCTTAAATGTCTTTTTTTTTCTCTTTTAGATTTAAAGTAGGCAATATTCCTCAGGTCCTAAGTCTTCCTAATGATTCAGAGAAAGTCACTGGGTATATACAATTGGACTTCTATACCCAGAAGATATTCAAAATACATAAAATTGTATCAATAGATGTCTTGGCTAGACTTTCAGATTTTCTTTTCAGAAATATATTGATGCTTATGCTGTGACTCTTGCTGTAGGTCACACAGAAATACGTAAATATCATGTCTTTATTTTAAATGCTTATAGATGTTAGGTTGCAAGAGTCACATGCAGAGGTTATTTATTTATTGATATGATAGTGGTAATGGTAACTTGGTCTCTTTCTTTCTTTCTTTCTTTCTTTCTTTCTTTCTTTCTTTCTTTCTTTCTTTCTTCCTTTCTTTTCTTACTCTGTGAAGATAGGACCTTGAGTAGACTAGACAAGCACTGTGTTACTGAACAATATTCCCCGGCCTCCAACTCAGAGATCTGTTTTGCCTCTGCTTCTGGAGTGCTAGGATTAAAGATATGCCCATCACATCTAGCCAACTCTTGGTTTTTTGAAACAGGGTCTTGTTATATAAACCAGGCTTCCCTGGGACTCACTGTCCTTCTATTGGCTTCTGAGAGCTAGGATTCCAGGTACATACCACACATCGTGGCAGTTTTATTTCTGTAATTTAGTGTTTTGCTTCTTTCAAATTATAAAGAAGTAGGGAGCATGTATGAATAACTATCAGAAAAATACCTTGCAATTGACTTTGCTTCACAGTACCAGTGAAAGCAAAGCTTTGGTTTCTATGTAATCCAAGATGACTGATATCATTCTATACTGTCCATTGTTCAAATTAAGCTTATTTCCATAAGAGTAGCTCTTATTTTTAATATTTTACATACATTTTTATCTATCTATCTATCTATCTATCTATCTATCTATCTATCTACATGAATGCATACGTGCATGTTGACACAATGCTCAGGTGAGGGTCAGAGGACAATTTTCCCACAACAGTTTGTTTTCTCCTTCCACCATGTGGGTTCTGGGTACACAATTCATGTCACTAGGATTAGTGGCAAGTATCCTTACCTGTGGAGACATCTCACCAGACCCAAGTGAGTGGTTTTAAAGATATAAAGCAATACCCTTAGAGGGCTTCTAAGCAGGCTTATAAGTCTGAGTTGCATCAGATAAATCATACAAGGAATTTGGTGGGCAGCAAATTTGTGAAGAGGAATGTTTTGTCAGGGCAGCTGAGGGGTAATAAGAACTCAGGCAACAGAAAATGAAGCTGGTGTTGCAGTGACAGAGCATTGGGAAGGGACTGGGAGCTGGAAGGGACTGGGAGCTGTTCATGAATCTGAAGCAGTATGATGTAGGGTTATAAGGTATGATGAGGTAGTGTGGTTAGAACCTGTATTCTCTGATAGGTTCAGGTTTTGAATACTTTGTTTCCAGGTGGTAGTGCTTTTGGGGAAGGTTCTGGAAACCAAGATGTAGTAGCTAGCTAATAGAAATCAGTCCCTGGGGCCTTAGAAGATTGTACAACTCCCAACTCCCTGCTTTGGGCATGTACTGCCTTGGCCACACGTTCCCACTACTGTGAACTAAGCTGTTCTGCCAGTATGGATGGAACCCTTATATGACTATGAGCTCACATCTTTCTTCCCTTAAATCGATTCTGTCTGGTTTGTGGTCACCATGATGAAACAAAACAAAGCAAAACAAAACAAAACAAAACACTGATACAGAGAGAAATGGAGGAAGACACAAAATAGAAGTCAGGGATTGTGACTGGGCAGATATTGGTGACAGTATGTACAAGTATAGATTGAGGGGAAGTAGGTAAGTCAGATGGAGGGAAAGTCTTCTAGAGTTCCTGGAGTTTATCCTTGAGAACCGGTTCAGATAGCATTGAGACATAAGGCAGTAGAAGATGATGTTGGAGGAAAAGAAATCTAAGGCTCACCATGTGACAAATCCCCATAGATGCCAGTGAGGAGCTAAGAGCACAAGTATGCAGTGAGTAGAATGGACACAGAAAAGGAAAAAAGAGGAAGAGGGCAAATAAGAGTCAGGAGACATGGAAAGGAGAAAAGGCCTTTCCAGAAGGTCACCGGCCATAAACACAGAGACACTGGGGACTGAAACTGTGTTGTATTGCATTTCATATGACAGCCTCCTACCTTCTGTGAACTGTTTTCTTTATGTTCAATTCCCATCTGTGCTATTCTTCTGTATACATTCCTATACACCCTTCAAAGGTCAACTTAGGAGCATGACATCCTAGAGATGAAGGTTCCTGCCTCGGTGCCCCACCCAGCAAAGCCTCATGACAACCATGGGATGCTCTTGCTGTTATTTCAGCCTCTGTCATTATCCAAGTAGCACTCTTGCATTGCTATCCATTCTTCAGAGGTGTTCTGGATGGCTGATTGGCAGTAAGGACCTCACTGCTTTCATGTCTGCTTACACTCATCACATTTGGTACTGCTTTCCTGCACTTGGACTTGACCACCAGTCTTAGTTTAGCCAATGGATAGTAGCAATCTTGACTTTTTAGCTGAGGCATAGATGTGCTTTTGTACTTTGTCTTTCTTAGTCTCCTGCTCATGTTCACAGGAACATGTCTGGGTTTACCTGCTGGAAGCAGTGAGGTTCCTCGGCACAGAGCCACATTGTCCCAACTAAAGTCTTCCTAGACTAGCCACAATCACGAGCATTAGGTTCAGAGTGTTTTGTTTCAAGGAAGGAGCTGATAGTCAGACTCTGTGTCTTCAACAACTTTTAGCTCCAACACATTAACCTTATCCCTGTTTAGTGAGTATTCCACAAATGTATCTTGAACAGAAAAGCACAGGGATGAGAATCACATAAATAGACATAGACTGAGAAGCCTAGAACACAGGGTAAGCATCTTGGCTCCCTGGTCTTCACAAATACCACAACTATGCCCTAACCTTCCCGTTAACTTTTACTTCTGAGATCCCTCAGGCTGAGACTACAGGAGTGATGTGGTACATTTACACAATGGAGTATACTCAGCTATTAAAAACAATGAATTTCTGAAATTCTTAGGAAAATGGATGGATCTAGAGGACATCATCCTGAGTGAAGTAACCCAATCACAAAAGAACACAGGTGGTATGTACTCACAGATAAATGGATATTAGCCCAGAAGCTCGGAATACCCAAGATACAATCCATAAACCACAAGAAACTCAAGAAGAAGGAAGACCAAAGTGTTGATACTTCAATCCTTCTTAGAAGGGGGAACAAAATACCCATGGAAGTAGTTACAGAGACAAAGCATGAAGCAGAGACTGAAGGAATGACAATCCAGAGACTGCCTGATCTGGGGATCCATCCCATATGCAATCACCAAACCCAGATACTATTGTGGATGCCAGAAAGTGCTGGTTGACAGGAGCCTGATATAGCTGCCTCCTGAGAGGCTTTGACAGTGCCCGACTAATACAGAAGTAGAGGCTCACAGCCATCCATTGGACTGAGCATAGGGTCCCCACTGAAGGAGCTAGAGAAAGGACCCAAGGAGCTGAATGAAGGGTTTGCAGCCCCTTAGGATGAACAACAGTATGAACTAACCAGTACCCTCAGAGCTCCCAGGGACTAAACCACCAACCAAAGAGTATACATGGTGGGACTCATGGCTCCAGCTGCATATGTATAGCAGAGGATGGCCAAGACATCAATGAGAGGAGAGGCTATTGGTCTTGTGAAGGTTCTATGCTCCAGTGTAGGGGAATACTAGGGCCAGGAAGTGGGAGAGGGTGGGTTGGTGAGCAGGGGGAGGAGGGAGGGAACAGGGTTTTTCTTTTTTGGAGGAAAGGAGATATCATTTGAAATGTAAATAAAGAAAATATCTAATAAAAAAAAAAGAATTCCAACATTCGCAGTGTGATTTGAAATCCACAGGCAAAGCAGCATGGCCTCATCCTTGGCCAGGGGCCCACCAGCGGTGAGCACAGCAGCCCCACCAAAGTGGCAGTGGTGGTGTGGGAGCCCAGCTCTGCTGCCATAAATTACCCAGGGGCAGGAAGGAGCAGCAAGAGTCAGTGGTTTCAGCTACCTAGTAGTTCATTTTTGTTCTTGTTTTTCAGTTAGCAATCTGTAAAATTTATTGCAAAATTAAGCTCTCTGCTCCAGAGTCAATAATATTCCTGGTGCCAGGTGGTGCAATAATTCACAGAAGGAGCAGGAGTTGGAGGGAAGGAGCCTGGTTTAGGAAGCTGACTTGCCAGCCCTACTTGTTGCTGCCTATTCCCTGCTGCTAAAGGTCAGGTAAGTAGAGGGCCTCCTAACATCCCTGGAGAGCTAGGATTTCTATTGGGTTTGAAATCTACAGGGGACATCCCTTGTATCCTTCCCACCTCTGTTTCCATTTTCACATAAAAATAGAAACATCCAAATTCTTTCTTCCTTCTTTCTTTGTCCTCCCTTCTGTCCATCCTCCCTCCC
>JADRCD010208433.1:0-18410 GCA_019843815.1 Montemys delectorum | reverse complement strand
TCTCTCTCTCTCTCTCTCTCTCTCTCTCTCTCTCTCTCTCTCTCTCTTTCTCTCTCTCTCTCCATCCTTCATTTCCTCCCTCCCTCTCACACACAAATAAAATCCTTAAAGATTTAAAAAGACAAATTTTAGAAACAATCTGTATTAAATATTAGATATGAGCTATTTATCAAATCTTCATTGTAAGAGCTGGGGGTTGGGGAGGAAGAATAGGGAGGAAAAAAAAAAAAAAGATGTTAAGTTTCCATTCCTGATATCTAAGGTGGTAAAAAGTAGGAGGGTCAAGAATTTAAGGTCATCCTTGACTGCATAGTTAGTTCAAGGCCAGCCTGGGCTAAGTGTGATTCTATTTCAATAACAAAAAAGTAACAATAATTAGTAAGGCCAAATGTGGTGGTGCAAGCCTTTAATCCCAGGCAGGCAGATCTCGAGTTAGAGGCTAGCCTGGTCTGTTTACCAAGTTCCAGACTAGCCACAGTTATATAATAATTAAAGTTTCCAAGCTAGACTTGGTGGTATAAGTCTGTAATTCCAGTTACTCAGGAGGTTGAGGCAGGATGATCTCCAAATTCAAGTCTTGCCTGAACTACATTGTATGCTTAAAACCAAGAGCTTGGCATACTTAGCGAGACAGTGTCCCCAAAAGAATTAAAAAACCTGGCATCAGATGTGATGGCAGTTAGATTGCAGAGGCAGGAAGAGAGTAGTTCAAGGCCAGACTCAGTTATATAGCCTAGGCTTTCTGAGACCATCTCAAAATAAAAACAAACAAGCCCATCCCATTCTTTTATCTCCCACCCCAACCCCGCAAAAAGCTATGTTCCTGGGCTGGTGAAATAAAGATACCTGCTGTCAAGCCTGATGGTCAGAGCTCAATCCTTGAAAACCACCCTGCAAACTGTCCTCTGACCTCTATGAGGACAGCATGGCATGTGTACCTCTCTCCAATAAATAAAATGTAAGTTAGGGCTGGAGAGATGGCTCTGCGGTTAAGAGCACTGAATGCTCTTCCAGAGGTCCTGAGTTCAATTCCCAGCAACCACATGGTGCCTTACAACTATCTGTAACGGGAACAGATGCCCTCTTCTGGTGTGTCTGAAGACAGCAACAGTGTACTCATAATAATAAAATAAATACATATTTTTTAAAAAAAGAAGCAAGTTGGGTCCTAGCCAGCTGCCTAAACTTACAAATAAACAAATAAATAAATAAATAAATAAATAAATAAGTTTAAAAAAAAACCCAATGTAAAGAGCTTGTCTAACACATGTCATATTTTTTGAGACAGGGCTGGCTTCTATGTAGCCAAGGACGGCCTTGGGTTTCCAGTCTCCCAGCTTCCTTCTCCCCAGAGCTAAGATTACTGGCATCTGCCTTCATACAGAACTCCTCTTCACATGGCAATCAGTTCTAAGTGATACATTTGGGGTATGCTACTTTCTGAATTTTTCAACATTTAATCATTACCACATGTTAAACAAACCTTTCAAGTCATAGTAGAAAACAGAATACAATTCAGTATTTATGCAACATAGCTTGCCAAACTAATGGAGTAAAAGAAAAACTGTACAGAAAGTTTCTTGAGAGAAGATCATAAAAACAGAAATGCACTTGCACAAGTCAACAAAGTTAACTTTCTAGATGTGAACAAATAACTCTGAACCCTGGACCATGTCCCAACGTTGGGAAGGCTGTGCTCTTTGTCGTTTTTTAGACATGTCCTGTTTGCTTTTTAATCATCGCTGCAGTAGGCTGTCAAGTTTGACAGGAGTGGCTAAAGCAGCTAAGCAGCCCTTATACTCATGCCACCTGAGAGCGTGAAGGGGAGCAGACCCACCTGCAGCTTGTATGAGCGCAGCTCGGTGTTCTGAGATGCTCTAAGTGCCAGCAGTGCACTCTCCTTTTCTTCCCTTTCTTAAACTAGTTTGAGAGGGCTTGAGGGGTGGGTGTCAAATCAGGGTCTCTAGCATGCTGGACAAGTTCTCATCCACTGAGCTTCATCTTAAGCTGTTGCAGGATACTGATCACATTGTGACCCCCCCCCCCCAGATTGTGTTATTTACTGGAAAAACCTGGTTTTAGTTGAGGTGTGGCTCAGCCTTAGCTCATACCTTTAATCCAAGAGCTTTCTGCTTGAATATTGTAAACAGTCAACCATAGGTCAAAAGACAGAGCAAGCAACCAGTTGACAGGAAGTGAACACAGGATTATTAAGAACAAAAACAGGGTAAGAGAAAGTCAGGAGAAAGGATAGAGAGCTGCCCAGGAAGTAGAGTTTGTTGGGAGGTTTTATGAGATGTTATGAGAGAGGGGCATTCCTGGTGGGACATCAGTTGGGAAGGTCATCTGGATGCTTTTTATGCCTCTCTGAAGTAGCAGGCTTTCACCTCAGCATCTGGCTCCCAAGTCTTCATTGGTAAAATTGAACGATTGAGATTTTGTTTAAAAACCCACACCTAGCCCTTTAGTTTAATTTGGGGCAAGGGGCTGAGTCTCACTAAATTCCTCAAGCTGGCTTCCAACTCACAATCCTGCCTCAGCCTCCTGAGTATCTGATTTTTTTTTTTTTTTTTTTTTTTTACCTAACTCAAAAAAATTTCTGTTGTTGTTGTTGGTGGTGGTGGTGGTGGTGGTGGTGTGTGTGCACATGCACGTATGTGAGCGAGACAAGGTTTTTTCTGAGACAAGGTTTCTCTATGTAGTCCTGACTGTCCTAGAAGTCACTTTGTAGATGAGACTATACTTGAACTCAGAGACCTGCCCAACTCTGTCTCCCAAAAGTGCTGAATGCGATTTGCCACCGACATTGCTACTACCTAGCCAAATTTTGTTTTTATAGCCCAAGAATTCCAATTTGGAGTCAAACACATGGAAAATTTATGGGTGTGTTGGTAACGCCAGAATGAGAACCATGAGCAGGAGGCTTATTCGTGAATTCTAGCACTTGGTGGAGATAAAGCAGAACTTTGAGTTCAATAACAATTAGGCCTGCACAGACTGTTCCAGGCCAGCCTGGTTACACAGTGAAACCCTGCTCAAAAATATCCCTTCCCCTCAAAGTTACACATTCTCTTACCATTATTGTCTGGATGACAGGGACAATGAAATGTGTAGGGGCTGAGGGTGTAGACATGTTATGCACAATGCTCTGGGTTCAAGATCCAGCACCAAAAACCAAAACAAAATATGGAAAGACATTGGTACTTAGAGAATATACATGAAAAGTTTATCTTTCCAAGAGACTTGAAGATGCCATATTTTATCAAAGAGAACCATAAAGCAATAGAATATGTTACTTCATTCATGTTCTCTGAGCTTTTGTTAACTCTGAGGACCTGAGATACATTGCTAAGAATACAATGAGGGATAACTCACGTGGCTCTTCCTCTCAAAAGGGCTGTAAAATGCAACCTAGCTACACAAATGCAATTTGGACAAAAACTGCTAAAACTCTATGTGTTAGGGATTTACTGCTATGAACAGAAAACATGACTAAGGCAACTCTTATAAGGACAACATTGAACTGGGGCTGGCTTACAGGTTCAGAGGTTCAGTCCATTACCATCAAGGTGGAAGCATGGCAGCATCTAAGCAGGCATGGTACAGGAGGAGCTGAGAGTTCTACCTCTTCACCTGAAGGTAGCTAAGAGAAGATTCATTCTCAGACAGCTAGACAGAGGGTCTTAAAGCCCATGCCTACATGACACACTTCCTCCAACAAGGCCACACCTCCTAACAGTGCCATTCCTTGGGCCAAGCATATTCAAATCACACATTCTAAAACACAGGCTCTCACCTAACCCCAGCACTTAAGCTAAACAACAGGCTTGGGGAGATGGCTCATCAGTTAAGAGCATTGGTTGCTCTTGCAGAGGACCTTGTTTTAGTTCCCAGCATCCACAGGACAGCTCACAACCACCCAGAACTCCAGTTCCAAGGTATCTGACTCCTGATCTCTGAGGGCACCAGGCACACATGTGGTACACATGTGCAAAATACTCATATACATAAAAAATAAACTAAATAAATCTAAAAGGAGGAGGAAGAGGATTGTTGTGAGTTCAAGGCTAATCTAATCTTAGCTACATAGTAAGTACCAGGTCACCCTGGACTCCTGAGGCTCCGTGGCTCATGCCTGTACCCTCATAGTTTGGGAAATGGAGGCAGGAGGACCGGAAGTTCAAGATCATATTGGTTATATAGCTAATTTGAGGCCAGCCTTAGCTACACAAGATTTTGTCTTAAAACAACAATACTGGTGATAGAGAAAACACATGCCTTGCCTCAGCACATGCACTGTCCAAGTCCTTGGAGTCCTGACAAATGCAGCTCAGCTATGCAATATAAGGTGGACCAATACATGCGTGTTGTTAGCAAAGAATCCTTCATCACATGTCCTTCCCTGTGTTTGCTTTAGCAGAACATCCTCTCTCCTATGTCTGCTTCAGTGAAACATTCCTTCATGAGTCTGCCTTAGTCTTTCACCTGGGTCCACTTCAGGAAAACACTTCTTCATATGTTTGCCCAGCAAAACATCATCCAACACAACTGACTCTCCAAAGAACTGTTAAGTTTCTGCGTCAGGTCTGTGGGTAGAAGCCTGTATTTCTAGTTATTTGGGAGGCTGAGGCAAGAGAATCTTTTTTTTTTTTTTTTTTTTGGTTTTTTCGAGACAGGGCTTCTCTGTGTAGCCTTGGCTGTCCTGGAACTCACTCTGTAGACCAGGTTGGCCTCGAACTCAGAAATCCACCTGCCTCTGCCTCCCAAGTGCTGGGATTAAAGGCCTGCTCCATTACCGCCCCGGCGAGGCAAGAGAATCTTAAGGTCAAGGTTTGTCTGAACTGCTGAGACAACTTAACGGGACCAGTTCCCAAACCAGCAAAAGCGGGGGTTCTGGAGACAGCCTAGTGATAAAGAGCTTAAAAGGCATTTAGGAGGGTCCTAAGTATAATTGCCAGTATATAAATAAATAAATAACAAGGTAAAATCATTACCCTTTACCCCTGCAGTGCTTAGGATCGAATCCCAGCCTTAGATATGCTAGACAAGTACTCCACCATTGAGCCACATCAGAGATTTTTATTGTTTGTTTGTTTGTTTGTTTGTTTAAATCGCAGCTCACATTCAGTTAAGCCACAGTCCTATCCAGGGCTTGCAGTATAGTCTGTCTGCTTCCCATAGAAGCTTCCTGGTTAAGCAATTTGTGTTGCTCAGCAGAATGATAGATGCCTGTAGTCCCGAAATAAAAAGCCACACCCTACATTACAAAGTATCGTTTTAAAATCTGTCCCCGCTCCCATATGCTGCCTCCAGAGCAGCTCTGCCAAAGCTCTGCCATCTTGGAAGTGACTTGCTGCACAGCCTGACAATAGCTATTTGCTGGGGACGGTCTCAGATTTTACCCATTACTTCAGTATGACAATTTATGTGGCAAACTGTCCATTGACTCTATATACCCTGTATGATGGATGAAGAGCTTCCACAAGCTTTGAACTGAGAAATAATTCAACCAAATTCCTGGCCTAGTATTCTGGAACTTTCTCTAATTATCTCTTAGCTACCTTTCCAAGATTAACACATATTACTTCCCTTCTTATAGTTTTCCCTGAGTCAAAGAACTGGTGACCTACACTTTGTCATCAGAATGTCCCTCTAATGTCTGCTTAAAATCCTCCTGCCTCTGATACCTACCAACATGCTATGAATAAGTCATACTTGGTATGATCTTTTAGGGAAAACAGGAGTGGACCATGGAATGCAGGAAGGCTAGAAGAACCAGAGGAGTGAGTAGCAAAAATGGAAAGACATTAGTGACATCAAATGCAGCTGCAGAGAAGCCATAGCCAGCTTCAGTCCCACAGAAGCAATTTTTGACTGCCTGAGAGGCCTTCAATGGAGCTGGGTTGTAGGAGGTAAAGCAGAGTTGATACTATCTCCGATTTAAAGTGTGACTTTGAAAGAGTTACAAGTTTCTTCTGAAATACCTGCTGGCATGTGGTAAAAACCAGGTGAGCTAAAATGTGCACACACACACACACACACAAACACAAAACCCACCAGGGAGAAGGCTCAATAGGTAAAAGAGCTGGCCATGAAAGCCTCACATCCAAGTGTGCTCCCCAACACTCATCTAAAGCCAGATGGTGGCATACATTTGTAATCACAGTACTCCTATAGCGAGATAGGAGAGAGAGAGAGAGAGGAAATTTCCTAGAAGTTTGCGGGGAGAGGGCAGGTAGCCTGGAGTAGATGGAGTACACAGCACAGCAGCAGAAACAAGAGAGACCCTGCTTCAATGAGATGGAAGGTGAGACCTGACTTGCCAAATGCATTCTCTGACCTTCATGCAAACTATGCCTGCCTATCTGCATACACCACACAAAAATGCACAATGTTAAGCTGGATGCTATTATTATTAAGCCATGAATGAAGAGAGACACTAAAAGATAGAGGAACAGTGAGATCCTCTTTCTCTTTCCAAAAGTTTGAACAAGGCTGGAGTTGGCTCAGTGGTTAGAGTGGTAGCTCTTGCAGAGGACCCAGGTTTGACTCCCAGTACCCACATGGTGGCTCACAACCATTTGTAACTCTGATCCCAAGGGATCTGATCTCCTCTTTTTAAATCTACAGGCACATGGTACATATAACATAAATACAGGCAAAACACTGGTATACATAAAATAAATTTAAAGGTTTAAAAGTAAAATGGATTTTTTTTTTCAAAGATTTATTTTATGTATATGAGTACACTGTAGCTGTCTTCAGACACCCCAGAAGAGGGCATCGGATCCCATTATAGATGGTTGTGAGCCACCACGTGGTTGCTGGGAATTGAACTCAGGACCTCTGGAAGAGCAGTCAGTGCCCTTAACCACTGAGCCATCTCTTCAGCCCTCAAATAGATTTAAAAAAAAAAAAGTTTGAAATGGATGTGGTAGAATACTTCTATACTTCCCAGCACTGAGGAGTCTGAGGTGGGAGGTCCTAGGCCAGCCTGAGCTAGATAGCAGAACCTATATACACACACATACATACACATTTGAAATGGAATGAGAAAAATAAGATTTTCTTCTTCAGGAAGAGTGAAAGTTGAGTATAATGATAAACTGAAAGGAAAAAACTCTGGGAGAGCCAGGTATGGGGTGCACACCTTTAATTCCAGCCTAGGGAGGCAGAGGCAGGTGGATCTCTGGGAGATGAAGGGCAGCCTGGTCTACAGAGTGAGGTCCAGGACAGAGAGCTATATAATAGAGAGAAAGAGGGGAAAACTAATGAGGTCTGATTAGGAGCTTGCACTGAGAGCACCCCTTCCTGTGTGAGTCAGAGGAGGGAGGCCCAGGGAATCGGACTCCCAAAGATGGAGAGGAATACAGCCTGATGGCTCATGCTTGGAATCTCAGAGTTTAGAAAGCTAAGGTAAAAGACTGACTTTAAGGCCAGTTTGGGCTACACATATATTGAAACCTGTCTCAAAAATAGTGGGAGTGAAGAAATTTTGAAATATACAGGACAGGGTACTGTAATGGTGGATCAAATTAAATGACTGTTCAAAAGGCTGGGGATGTACCTTGGGGGTAGCATACTTACCAAGAACATGAAAAGAACAGAATTTGAGCCCTAGCACCGAGTTTATTTATTCATTATTTTTAGTTCTTCAAGACAGGGTTTCTCTGTGTAGCCCTAGCTGTCCTAGAACTCACTCTGTAGACCAGGCTGGCCTTGAATTCAAAGGTCCACTTACTCCACTTACAAAGTTTCTTACTCCCTCGTGCTGGGATTAAAGGTATTTAATACCACCACAAGGCCAATACTGAGTTTAACAGAAAAAAAAGTTGGAGATCTAACAAACATTTCCAGCAGTGCCAATCAGCATGATGTGTTTCCCCTTAAAACCCCCACATTACACCCCTACCTTCCGTGATGTTAGGCTTTAGAAAATTCAGACTTCTAGGACAGAGAAAAAAGGGCCGAGGGGAGAGCGCTCTGAGTGTGAACCTGAAGCAAGAGGGGTAAAGAGAGCATGAGAAGAGCACTGGGGGGTAGGGGATGGGAGGGATGGGCCCTGTGAGAGGCCCTGGTGAACTGACCCAGCCCAGGCTGAGCAGACAAAGGACTGGTGTAAGGACAGAGGTGACCAAAGGCAGGCTTCCCTAGAACAGAGCCCACAGAGTAGAGGGAGGGTCTGAAAACCAGAAGACAAGTGTGGCTGTAGTAAACCGGGAGAGGTGAAGTAGACCAGGGTGTATCAGAATAGGAAGAGCAGAGTTCAAAGAAGTTCTAGTCTGGGTGGTGGCAGCTCTAAGATCAGGCATGGAAAGATAAAGAGACATTGGGGTGAAAGGTTCAGGAAGCCAGGGTAGGAGGTGCCACATCCATGGTGACGGGTCTTAGACTCATCTAAAAGAGCAGAGGGCATTGCTATACAAAGCAGCACTGAGTCAAGAGGCAAAGTCTTCACTGGGATGACGGTTTGTCAGGGAGAGCTACAAAAAATGGTAGAGAGTAGAACAGGAGAAGAATTTACCCATACCAGTCTATGATTATAAAATCCAACTTCAGAGAAACTACCTTCTTACACAGACAAACTCTATTGGAGAAAAATATTCACAGTTCTATAAAATTACATTTTACTAAACTCTCAAACCAGCCAAGAATTACTAAAATAGAAACATCTCTGTTTCTGTTTTGTTCAAATTGAAGTAAAAATAAAAACATCCAACTAAGAATAAAGCCACTTAGCTACAAACAGATACCTGAGCCCTGGGAACAGGTTACACAACCCAGGAACACATCACAGAGACGTGAAGAGCAAAGGTCACTGACAAGGAAACACACCACGTCAGCAGATTTATTTATTGCATGAACACCAAACAGGAAAGGACTGTGCAATGTACTCAGGTAACATGAAAATCAGTGCAGTGAACAGAACTCAGGTTACAAATCACTGCTTAAAACTGTCTCGTTGAGCTTGTATGGATAATTCTCTACGTGAGATGTCTATGCAGGCAAATCTTGAGAGCAAGCAGATTAGTGCTGTCAGAAGGGGGAGAGGAGTCTGGGCAACTGCTAATGGGAACTGAGTTGCTTTCAGAGGTGAGAAAAAATGTTCTAGAATTAGTGGTGAAGGTTGTGTAACATTGTGACTACTGGGAACACTTTGCATACTATAAAACACAGAATATTAAGTCCAGTTCAACAAAGCTATCATTCGATATAAAAGCAAATTTAAAAACCTTAAATGAATATTTTATGTTTACAAATCATTTATGAGGAAACAGAATCCTTATTCTTGAGGTTTTAATTTTTTCCTTAGGACAAATGACTATGTAGCTCACACTGGCTCTTCCTCCATGTTCCAAGTGCTAGAGTTATAAGCATATGCCATCATGCCCAACTTAATAACTTTTAATATGAAATAAATCAATAGCATTTCCATTTTAATTTTTTTATTATTTATTTATTATAAGTACACTGTAGCTGTCTTCAGACACACCAGAAGAGGGCGTCAGATCTCATTATAGATGGCTGTGAGCCACCATGTGGTTGCTAGGAATTGAACTCATAACCTTCGCAAGAGCAATCGGTGCTCTTACCTGCTGAGCCATCTCTCCAGCCCAAGCATTTCCATTTTAAAATCTACTGACTTGTGTGTGTGTGTGTGCCGTCGGCTCATGTGCCATGGCACCTATGTGGCAGTCAGAGGACAGCTCTATAGGGCCTGAGGCTTGAACTCAGGCTGCCAGGCTTGTGCAGCAAGCACTTTAACCAGAGGAACCACCTTGCTGGCCATGTTTCCATGTTACATATGAATACACTGTCACCAAGTGCCACAATAACAAATATTAGGATAGTGTCCTGCAAACACAGGCACAAAAATTGCACTACAAACCAAAAAGCGTGGCGCTCACCTGATCACAGCTCTAGGTTAAGGCAGGATTCCTGGTTTGAGACCAGCATGGACTATATCATGATTCTATTTTGTTTTTTTGAGAAAGGATTTCCCTGGCTGTCCTGGAACTCATTCTGTAGACCAGGCTGGCCTCGAACTCAGAAATCTGCCTTCCTCTGCCTCCCTAGGCTGGAATTAAAGATATACACCCCATACCTGGTTCCTTTTTTATTTTTATTGAGTCATAATCTTACTGAGTAGCCCTGGTTGGCTTGGAATTCACTGGCTGGCTTTGAACTCAGAGATCTGCCTGCTTCTGCCTTCCCAGTGCTGGAATTAAATGCATATACCACTACTCTTGGGAGTATGGTGTGCTTGCCTGTAATTTGTAAGTCCAGCATTTCTGACATGACATATCATAGTGAATTAAGGTCAGCTTGGACTAATGAGATTCTGTCTCCAACAGACAATGATGACCAAAAACAGCACAGCAAACATGATCAAGATACATGAGGATGAAAATGTCAAAACAGGGGCTGGGGAGGCAGTTCAGAGGTTAAGACCTCTTGTTCTTGCTGACCCAAGCTCAGTTCCCAGCACCCACATGGTGGCTCAAAACATCTGTAACTCTAATTCCAGGGGATCTGACGGCCTCTTCTGGTCCATAGGCATCAGGCATGCATGCAGTACAAATGCATATATGTAGGCAAAAGACCCATACACATAAATACATGCAAGCAAAATACCCATAAATAGAGCTTTTAAAAAGTCACACTAGAGCTGGAAAGATGGTTCTGTGGTGAAGAGCACTGACTGCTCTTCCAGAGGTCCTGAGTTCAATTCCCAGCAACCACAATCATCTGTAATGGGGTCCGATTCTCACTTCTGGTGTGTCTGAAGACAGCTACAGTGTACTCACATAAAATTAAATAAACAAACATTAAAAAAAAAAAAAAGTAACGCTGGGCAGTGGTGGCACACGCCTTTAATCCCAGCCCTTGGGAGGCAGAGGCAGGTGGATTTCTGAGTTCGAGGACAGCCAGGGCTACAGAGAAACCCTGTCTCAAAAATACAAAAATACAAAAAAATAAATAAATAAAAAGTAAATAAGACTCAGTATTTTGTATGCTAACTTAAAAAAAGAAAAAAAGAAAAGAAAAGAAGGACTAGCAAGATGGCAGTGGATATGGCAACCGTTGACAGACTAGCAGATCAGTTTCATCTCTAGGACCCACATAGTTAAAGGATACCAGTGACTTCCCCAGGGTATACTCTGATCTCTGTATGCTCAATGTAGCATACACAATCCCTCCCCCACATACAAGACAGAGAGATAGCATGCTATCTGCACTCTAATTTACCACTAGAAATACAAAGGCCAGGCTGGAGACATAGCTCAGTTAGTAGAGTGCTTGCTTAGCTTGCAGTTTGACAGCATATAACCCAGGCATGGAATAGCACACAGGCCTGTAATCTCAGCACTTGGGAGGTAGACAGGACCCAAAGTTCAAGGCCAGCCTGTGCTACCAGGTAAAACTATGCTTGACCAAATTCTGTTGTTGTTGTTGTTGTTGTTTGTTTACAGGGTCTCACTAGGTAGCGGGCCTGGAACTTTCTATGAACCCCAGGCCAGCCCCTGCCTGAGGGCTGGGATTAAAGGGATGCATAATCGCACCGATTTGACTATGTTCTGTAGGCTAAATTTCAGAAGTGTTCTGCTTCACACATTTTCATCCTAAAACAGCTTACTGGACAATAACTTACCCTAGCTCAATCCCTAATGAAAAGCAATTGTATGAATTAAACTTTTTTTCTTTCTTTCTTTCTTTCTTTTTTTTTTTAAGGACCCGAGGTGTGGGTAGCTTAACCATGTGGGCCATGAGAACCCAGGTCCTCAGGAAGAACAGCAAGGGCTCTAAACTGCTGAGCCATCACTCCAGACCCTGTTTTTGGTTTTGTTGTTGCTGTTGTTGGTTTTTCCAGACAGGGTTTTTCTGTGTAGCTCTGGCTGTTCTGGAATTCACTCTGTAGACCAGGTTGGCCTCGAACTCAGAAATCCGCCTGCCTCTGCCTCCCAAATACTGGGATTAAAGGCATGCACCACCACTACCCGGCTTAAACTTTTTTTCTTTAAGATTTATTTATTTTATATAAGTACACTGTCACTGTCTTCAGATACACTAGAAGAGGGCATCAGATCCCATTACCGATGGTTGTGAGCCACCATGTGGTTGCTAGGAATTGAACTCAGGACTTCAGGAAGAGCAGCCAGTGCTCTTAACCGCTGAGCTATCTCTCCAGCCTCAAATTAAACCTTTTAACTCATATAATTTCTAAAAAGTGGATACTTGTTTCCTCTGGAGAAAAGTGACACCTAGTTGAAAGAAGGTTAAAACTACAAGAAATACTGCTTTAAGAGTGAAAAAAGGAGAAAAAGAGTGAAAAAAAAAAAAAAACCCTGTCAAAAGGATAGTAGAAAAAGGGAGGAAGGGAGAAAGACAGAAAGAGGGAGACAGGCTGATGGGGGAGGATCCCAAAGAGGACAACCTGTGCTACAAAGCAAGACCTAGTCGTTTGTTTGTTTGTTTGTTTGTTTGTTTTGTTTTTTCCAGACAGGGTTTCTCTGTGTAGCCCTGGCTCTCCTGGAACTCATTCTGGAGACCAGGCTGGCCCTGAACTCAGAAATCCGCCTGCCTCTGCCACCACTGCACAGCACAAGTCTTAACAACAAAAAGAATGTTGTAAGACTGAGTAGTGAACTTGGACTTGCCTCTAGTGATAAGACAATTCAAATTGGTATATGTGATAACAGATTCCATCCTCAAAACACTAATAGAAGGCTAGCTAGATGGCTCACTAGGTAAAGGTGCTGTCACCAAGCCTGATGACCTGAGTTTAATTTCAGAAATCCACACCTTGGTATGTACTCCCTAAATGACCTTTAACACAGACACACTCATAATCTATATGTAATAAAATATTACCAATATTAATAAAACAATAACCAAAGTTCTTCTAAAAAGTACGTACGATGGAGAAACTTTAGCTTTATCATGTTTTGCAAAAAAACATCTTTTCAATGAGTTTCAGCCAACTTTGTACTTGAGAGGGGGGCAGAGATGTGGTGAATCACTACCATAGCACTCTAGTTTGTAAGTTTCGAATGAGGTGGTAGTGATTTCCTCATCCGATAGACTACTCCTTTGTGTCAAGTCCTGCTTACATTTCTACTTCGATAGTACAAGGCAAAGGAAGGCTAAAGTGCACCGTATTCAAACTGCAAAACTTCAAAACCACAGAATCGCTTCTCTAACATCTTGACACAAGGACACTTTCCTTTTCTATAAACTCGGAAATGCCTGGGGAGTATCTTAACGCTGGGAACAATTCTGTTTTCTTGAGATAGGATCTTCCTAGGCAGGCTTGGCTCAAATGATGCCCCTGCCCTCTTGAGTAGGTGGAATTATAGGGTCAGGGTGCCTGCCTATGTTCAAAACATTTTTTTAAAGGTCAAAACAGTTTGGTCACAAACACAAATGTACCGAAAGGGCCAAAGGTAGGCATGCATTGCCCTGTTTTACTGTTGCCACTCATCATTGGCAAATTGTAAAGTCACCCTTGTTGGTCACCTGTAAAATAATTGACAGGAGCGTCTTCCTGAGCAGACTGCGGTGTTGTACAGATGGTACCTTCTTTTTTCACTGCAACTGCCTGACCAATATTTAAACAAAGGACACAGATTTCCAGGGTAAGATGCCACCCACACAGAGCTTGATGTAAGGATGTTCAAACACCTGACAGTAAGTTCAACTTTCTTCATCCCAATACGTTAAACTCCTGGTGAATTTTATTCCTTCAGCTAACAAGGCTACACTTGAACGTTTCAAAAATAAATTTTACCTCGTCGGAAAATCTTGACTTTCCCCCATAAGTATCTTTCCCCTTTACTCAAAGCTTGAGCTTTGGGAAAAACGATAAGTACCGAGAATGAGGAGGCTCAGACGACCACCACACTTACTGGGACAACACAGAGCCGTCCCAGCCTCTCCAGCTGTCAGTGACCCCTAATCCCCTCGTCCTACCGAGTGGAGAAACTGAGGGCCAGGGGAAGGCAAGAGGCTCGCGTGCGGTCTTGTCACTCTTTCCTGAAATACTCGCTGTGTGGACAACCACTGTTTTACCCCGAGAGCCGCTAGAGCAGTTCCCACAGGTATGGACCGGAGTTGTCGTCCCTCACACCGCAAAACAAAACAAAACAAAACAAAAACCCAACAGATTCCTCATTGGCAAAGGACCAGAAACAAGAGCTCTGGGCGAGTGTACAGCCTAGACAGTGGCCTTCCGGAGGGCCACAGCTGTCGCCCGCTCTCTTGCCTGATGAGGGCCCTGCCACTCACCTGCGACTCCAGAGAACGCAACCCTGCTCCGTGCCCGTCCTACACTCTCCAAGCCGGCTGTGCAAAGAGCGATGGCTGCCAAGGCCTCAGCTCGTCCTAGCTCCTTCCGGGTCGGCGAGTGCCTCGCTAGTGACAGTCCGCAGTTCCCAGGCCCCGCTCGCCCTCAGTTCCGCCTCCTTGCGGTGTCGCCACCAATCCCTGTGCTCCGCACCACTTCAGGCCAACTCCAAGAGGCTTATGAGATTTTTTTCCCCCCCTTTTTGGTTTTTCGTTTCTTTGTGTAGTCCTGGCTGTCCTTGAACTCACTCCGTAAACGAGGCTGCCTCAAACTCAGAGATCGCCTGCCTCTGCCTCCTGAGTGCTGGGATTAAGGGTGTGGGCCACCAGCACCAGGCTGTTTCTCCCCCCCCCCCCTCAGTAATAGGAGGCTGCAGTCTACCACCGAGGTGCATCTGCTTTAATTATTTTTATTTTGAAACAGGATCTCACAAAGTTGCTCAAGCAAGTGGTGAATGTATCATCTTCCTGCCCTTGCTTCTGAAAAACTGGGATTGCAACCTTGTAGCACCAGGTCCAACTTGGTATCTATTAACCTAAAACTATATCTTTTGAGTGGTTCTTGAGTTTATGCTAGGATATGTTTTACTTCTTGCAATTTTTTGGAAAGCCCACACTCCTGCTATATTAAAATGTCTTGATTATTTTCCACCTAAATATACTTTTTATAGGGGGCTGACTGGAAATAGAGCTCAATGGTAGAATACCTGCCTTAGCTTATAAAATCCCCTGGTTTCAGTCCCCTGTACCACAAAAAGAAATGTGGGTCCTATTTGTCTTGTTTGAGGAAGGGTCTCTCTACATAGCTTTGGCATCTACCTTCAAGTGACAAATAGGAGTTTAATTGCTGGAACCCCCAAATGAATAAAGAGAATCAACTCCTGGGAAAGTTGTCATCTGACTTCCACAAGTGCACCACAATAAACAAAGGAAGACATTTTTATTATTTAAAGTATGGAAGAACAGAAAAATAAAATTCAGATCATTTTTGAAGAATCTCAATATTACCATATTACCAGTTTTTACTTCATGGGCAGTGCTGTAAAACACAATACTTGGTCTGTCCATGCAAGAGTTCCAAAGTTACTACTAGCCACTTCAGCTTTCAGTTCCTGCTTCTGCAGAATTGGGACTGATATTCAGAAGCAATCGGTATTATGAAGAAACAATAACCATCGCAAGCCTGGTGGTGTGCCCCTGTAATTCCAGCTGGGAGGCAGACATAGGAAGGTCAGGAGTTCAAATATAGCCTCACTTGAATATATAGTAAGTCTGAAGCCCACCAGGGCCACATGAGACCCTATCTAAAACCAGACAGAAGAACATACAGAAAGCAGTAAGTATGGGAACAGCATTACTGTGTAACTATAGCAAACTAGCCTGAGTTATTGGGCAGTGGTGGTATGTGCCATCAATCCCAGCACTTGGGAGGCAGAGGCAGGGAGCTTTCTGAATTTGAAGCCAGACTCATCTACAGAGCTAGTTCCAGGACAGCCAGGACTACACAGAAAAACCCTGTCCTGAAACAAAACAAACCAAGCCAAACAAACAAACAAAAACCAAAACAAAACAAAACAACAAACCCCTAGCCTAAGACAATGGAAAACTTTAACTCTCAAAGTCTTAGAGGCTTTAGCCAGGCATGATGGCACAAGCATTTAGTCCCAGCACTTTCAAGGCAGAGGCATGTGGATCTCTGAAGTCAACCTGGTCTACATAGCAAGTTCCAGAACAGCCAGGACTAGAGAGACCCTGTCTCAAAAAACCAGAAACCTTTTAGAGGTTTTGATTGAAACAAGAAAAACAGAGCTGTTTGGAGTGGTTCCACATGGCAACAGCACACAGGTTATATTAAGTCAAACTGAAAGCTGAGATTAGTTTGGCAAGAGGCAGCTGCAGTGAGACAGGTGAGAGGTAACCCGGGGCTGGGTTGGGTCAATGGGAAGAGAGAAACAGGGAGTCAAGAATGAGGAAAAAATATATATGTTGTAAGGTTTCATGTGGTTAGCAGGGATAAAGAGATAGCAAAGTCTGAAGTTTAACAGGGATTAACAAATACACATCTCTGTTCTACACAATGTACTGTAGGTCCTGACATCTTTGCTCCCCAGTAAATGCAGCAATAGTCATTCT
This sequence comes from Montemys delectorum, assembly GCA_019843815.1. Classification (NCBI taxonomy): domain Eukaryota; kingdom Metazoa; phylum Chordata; class Mammalia; order Rodentia; family Muridae; genus Montemys; species Montemys delectorum. The sequence continues at coordinate 1,934 of JADRCD010208433.1, read as the reverse complement.
CCTCTGGCTGGTCTTTGCTACTTTGTGAGTTCTCCTCCCCCCTCAGTATCCACACCCCTCCCCCCATCTCACCTCCTACCACTAGACAGTAGAGAAAGAAGGATAGAGGGGAAGAGAGAGATCTGTGAATCTAACTTCTTTTTGTTGCTTCTTTGAGCAATACTAACTAACAAACTGCAAACAATCCCCATGGACAACCACTAACTACACCTATTGGGGCGCTAGCATTTATATAACCTCTAGAAAGTTCCCAGAATTCCAAAGGGCATACAATCCCAGAAACTATCTGCAGGAGGCAAAATCATGCCTCTGCTTGAGAGCTCGAGGCCAATCAGTCAGCTGCTGTGCTACAAAGCAGCCTCATACCCCACACTTGGGATCAAAACAAAAACATATTTCTGTGTTTTTTAAAGAAAGCAAAATTCCAGAAACTACTGCTATACCCCTTCTACCAGTTATTCTCACAGAAACTAGAATTTTTTTCTTGAGTCATCTTAGCTCAGTGGTTCTCAACTTGGGGGTCACTTAACAACCCCCTTCACAGGGGTTACCTAAGACCATCTGAAAACATAGACATTTACACTATGACTCATAACAGTAGCAAAATTATAATTATAAAGTAGCAGTGAACATGAGTTTATGGTTGGGGGGTCACCACAACATGAGGAACTGTATTGAAGGGTTTTAGCATTAGGAGGAAGGCTGAGAACCACTGCCTTAGCTGTCTGTGAAGGCAGAGGCAGCAACGGTGGGTCGTGAGGGGCTTTGAGAGTGTGGGCAGGGCTTCTGATTTTCTGATAAAAAAGACCTCTGAGGGGAATTTTAAGTTGACTGAGCAGGCAGGAGGAATGGTGATACATCTCGGAGAGCCAGAGGTACCTGTACAGAAGTGTCTGTACCTGAGAACTTCTAGTATGGACTAGGGAGAAAGAATCCAGAAGAAACATTCCAGTAGTTCTTGTGCAGGGTGCTGTAAGCTCAACACGCTGGGTAAGGAGAACAGGGATGTCATAAAGGAGTCCCCATGATCAAGGAAGCCCCCTGGCCAGCTCTGTAATGGCCGTACCTGTGATGTGCGTCACAACAGCTAATGTCACATTCAAGCAGGTGTCCTGGTACAGGCAAATGAGGGCAAAGGAACTGTTCCTAAATTTGAGCAGCCAGTAAGTTTCAGAGAATGAAACTGTTGTTCAAATAAATTGTTCTTTTTGAACCACAAGTAGAATGAATTTTTGTTGTTGGAGACAGAAGCTCTCTACATAGCCCTAGCTGTTCCAGAACTAGGCTAGCCTCAAACCTCATAGAGATCTACCTCCTCTCACTGCCAAGTGCTGGATTATAGGCATGCACTACCATGCCTGGCCTCTCCTCAGGATCTTAAAATTGACTAACTGGAAAGATAAAATGGATTCAGAAACCTAACCATATTGGGTGTTAATAATAGCAACAAAGAAATTTAGGAGTGGAACAAAATTGTTTACTTATTAGTAAACTATTTATAGCTATTTAACTGATTTAACCAATCAGGTTATTTACTTTTAAAAATCTGAGCACAAGAGATATTGCTTAAATGGGACAGAGTTCAAAGAAAGATTGATTTAACCAAATCAAACCACTGTGCCAAGGTCAACAAACCAAGATAATTCCAAAGGAGTTGAATATAAAGAGAATAAACCAAGGGAGGTTGGAAACCATGCCTTAAGCAGTTACCTCTTTAAAGAGAGACCATTATTTTTCTGACCTCACGAAGCTTCAGCAGTTTCTGAGTTCTATTTTCTCTTTAAAGCAAGGCTTACATTCTTGTTCTTTTTTACATTCTTGTTTTTTTTTTAAATTTTTAAAGATTTATTTTATGTATATGAGTACACTGTAGCTGTCTTCAGACACACCAGAAGAGGGCATTGAATCCCATTATAGATAATTGTAAGCCACCA
>JADRCD010208432.1:0-12589 GCA_019843815.1 Montemys delectorum | reverse complement strand
AGAGAAAAGAGTTTATTTCAACTTACACTTACATGTAATGGTCCATTACTGAAGGAAGCCAGAGCCGGACCCCAAACAGGGCTGGAACATAGAAGCTGAAGCAGAATCCATAGAGGAGTGCTGCTTACAGACCTTCTCACCATAGCTTATTCAGTGTGCTTCCTTATATAGCTCAGGCCTACCTGCTCAATAGTAGCACTGTCACTGTGGGCTGGGCCTGCCCAAATCAATCACCAAGCAAGATGTTTTACAGACTTGCCTTCAGGCCAGTCTGATAGAGTCATATTCTCAACTGAACTTCCTCTTGCTAGCTGACTTATACTGTGTCCTATTGGTTCAAAACTGGCCAGCACAATTGCTCCTCTTGTCAACTTGACACACGAATACATTACTATTTAACTAAAATCTTTGTTTTTCATTTGGCTCCAAGATATCATGTTACATGGTTGTGTATACCCATGCCTGTACACAATCTCTCTCTCTCTCTCTTTCTCTCTCTCTCTCTCTCTCTCTCTCTCTCTCTCTCTCTCTCTCTCTCTCTCTCTCTCTCTCTCTCTCACACACACACACACACACACACACACACACACACAATTTATATACTTCTAAGATATCTTAAAACCTTTCATTCTCTCCTCCTGTAGCAAGCAATCCAGTCTACCAAGCAATCCAGTTTTTACATACAAACTCAGATGCCTTATTAGGACACACTGAAGTTTTTCCTAGAAGCTTAGCATTCTTGATATTCAATGGCATGCCTGTGTGTCAAGTTACTCACTTCTCCCATCTCAAATAAGTTAGTTGCTGGGGTTATTATGACTATAGCATGTCTTAATGTTTGAAATTGTTTGCTTATATTAGAGATTTCTTGTATTTATAAATAAACTTTATTTCACCAAACCTTTTTGCTTGCAAGCATTGAAAGTCCTCTTCAGCTGAGGAGACATATAAAGAAGGAGATTATTTTCACGTTTATAACTGGAATCTTGACCCTGCTCTGAGACTGTCACAACAGAGCTGGATGTTCCTGTGATTCCTTCTTTGATCTCGTTTCATCAGTTTCCTTCGCTGCTTTGACAGATGACATCATGTGTCCTCGGAAGAAGACTTTAAAGAGTCCCAAGTTACATCATCTCTGTAGCCTGGCAGTTCAGAAGCACAGGCTTATCTCTCTCAATATGCATAATCAGATCTCTTGTCAACTCTGTCCCAGCCATGAGCTATTCAGTTTGTGCCTGGGGTATGGAACACTGTGGTCTGTGTGGGTCACACTGATGTCATTTGAGGCAAACAATGAGAGAGCCACAGTAGGGTACATGTAATGATTGAGAGTGGTTTCTCAAACATGAACTCAGAGACTCATCCCAGACAAGTGACTGTGTTGATCTTGAAATGACAGAAACAAACCACCACGTTTCCACGTGAATGAGCCACAGCTTACATTGATAGAATAGGCTCCTAGCAGTCTAGCTCTTCTCTACAGATGTATATGCATGAAGTACTTGTGCAAGTATCTGAAAACATCACCATATTCAATCAGACAAATGATCCATTTTAGTTATTAGCAAATTGTGCCTCATGCATGACATCTGACCCTCTCTTATAAAATAGCCACATCTATCCAGGTTCTGCCTTTGGATGTTTTCCTCTACAACAGTACAATTGATTTGTGGCCAGGACTATTTGGCTTCAGAGATACAGAGCATTTATTATCTGATCTTTTACAGAAAGTATCTGCTGACTGCTCTTATATTAGAAAAATTGTCTGTTCAACTGAGTAATCTATAACTTCAAAAGGACTAGGAGGAGACAGATGATGACTCTGATTGATTGAATTAGGAAGATAATCAATACAGAAATATATGTTATAACCAAACCACTGTTATTTTGGCTGGACATAATTGAGACTCTTTAATGGAACTAACATTTGTCATTCTCCCTCTCTCTAATCTCAGGGATGGAATCTGCTCTAAGACTCTGGCAGAAGTAGGAACCAATGGCTTGAGAGCAGAGAAATTCCAAATACTGTCATGTTCTGGGGAATGCTGATGGATTCAGTGAAGCCACGGCATATGTCACAAATGGAATCAGAATTTATTAATTTTTAGCTCAACAGACAACTTCTCCAGATGAAACTTTGTGTTTATATCCATGTATAACCTACATGACCAGTTAGAAAAGTGGAGTTTATTTTAATAATTTAATGATTGTATATTAACTCATTTGATTTTAAAGCAGTTAAAAAAAACATATACACCAATAGCATACATTTCTTGATCTCAAAAAGTTCAAATGAGCATATATAGTTCTAGTACAATTTGATACTTTCAGGGGCTGGCAGATTGCAAATTCGATCATCAATAGGAAGAGAGGACCTCGGCCTTGTGAAAGTTTTGTGCCCCAGTATAGGGGAATGCCAGGGCCAAAAAGTGGGAGAGGGTGGGGTGGCCGGCATGGGGAGGGGGGAGGCAACAGGGGTTTGTTCTTGCTGTTTTTGTTTGTTTGTTTGAAAAAAAACTCAGAAATTGAAAGCTATTCAGGTCACTAGCTTTTTTTGTGGTCAACTATGTATCTAAATTCTATCTCATTTCAGCCTCTTTGTGCTTTGTCTTTCCTAACCATCCTGCCTGCTCTCCACTCTCATTTTTATGATTACCATTTGCTAGTTTCCTCTGTTAGCAAAATACATGTTTCCACACATGCCAAACACATTTTGACACATCTCTCAGCTTCATAAGGCATCATGGTGGTTTCCCATTATTCATTGGTGGCAGAGAGTGCTGCACAGTCTTTGAGGTCTTGTTGTATCTCCCTCAAAATGCTCTCTAGCTTCTCACCCTTATGTTTCAGAACTTCTCCCAACCCTCAACTTTCAACCCTCCTCTCTTTCTCTTTCTTGTATTGTATTTTGAATCAGAGTCTAGCTCTGTAGCCCAGAATGACCTGAACCTGCTGTGAAGCCCAAGCTCACCTCAAATTCATGGAGATCTTCTCATCACCATGCCCTGAGATCACTCTCCTGCTTTTATGCTTCTTCCTGTATCTCTAACCTTCCTACTTTATCTACTTAACCCTGGAGATTATTTCTCAGGCTCATTTTTCATCTCTGAGATTTTGCTCTTGTAGCTCCCTTGCTAGAATGCCCAGCTCATCATGTGACATGTCATTATGGACGTATCCATGCCAGTTCGAAGATTGTTTTCTCAGTGAGTTCTTTTACATTAGAGAGTCACTCCTACCAAATTGTACCAGATAACTTTCAAGTAGTGCATGCCTCTCATCTTTTTTGAGTTTATTTTCTTTCTGTTTTTGTCTACTCCATCACCAGAGAGAGCAGTCTAACTCTGTCACCAGTTTATACTACAAGACTGAGAACATGAGGACCTAGAGAGATGGCTCAGTGGTTAAGAGGGCTGTCTTGTCTTCTAGAGGAACTAGGTTTGGTTCTTAGCATTCACATAGTGGTGCTCAGCTATCTGTAACTCCATCTATGAGGATCTGACACATTCTTCTGACCTTCACAGGTACTGCATACATATGGTGCACAGACATACATGTAGGCAAACACTCATATGTATAAAATATAATTAAAGAAATATTAAAATGTAAAAGAATGAGAAAAAGAATGAAAACATTACAAGAACATGACAATATTCTCCTGAACCTTTCTTTGTATGTTTATAAAGTTTAGAAGGCTTGAGTAATGCATACATAGTCTGGAACAAGGAAACCCAATTCAAATCCTTCTTTATACTTGCTGGGCATGTATCCTTAGCTTCCCTTATGACCACTCTGAGTCTCAGTTGACCCACTTATTAACAATGGTGATATTTATTCCAAATAGAAGACAATGCAATGATTGTGTATCTAAAAGATAAGTTTCACAACAGCGTCTTTTTAAACAAGTGTATGTTTTGTAAAAAGCATATATATATATATATATATATATTTGTCTCTCTCCCATCCCTGAACATAGTACCCATCTCCCCACTATCCAGTCCTTTCCCCAGATTCATGACTTGGTTTTATTTTGTGATCCTTTTGGCTTAACCAGGGCCATCTGTGTGACAACTGGAGTGGAACTGTGTATTGAAAGCTAATGGAGTCATCAGTGGGTACACAGATGAAGAGAATGATTTTCTCTGCAGTGAATCTATCAATAACAAATAATTCAACAGTAAAGTGTAAGGGCCCTCAAATCCCATCCATTTATGAATGTTGAGAGACACATTCTTGTACAGACCCAGTATAGGTATCCACAGCTGCTGTGAGTTTGTGATTGGAATTTGTCTGGATGGAGAATTCTATTTCCTAGCCCTTCTCCTTATTTTCTGTTTTGTTGACTTTTTTTGATTCCCTCTCTCCGAGCCTCAGACAGGATGGTATAAATGATCTGTTTAAGGCCGAGACTTCATTCACTACTTATTCTCATCACCATGTGCAGGTGTGAATCTTACTGCTCTGTTCTAGAAAGAGACTTCTCTGATTAAGGCTGAGAGGTGCTGGATATAATCAAAATAGGAGGAAATATTGACATAATATCTAAACAACAATATTCAGTGTCCCTCCCATTAGGACCTATAGTTTCTCACACAATTGATGTTTTGCTTAGATTTCTAGTCATATAGTTTTCCTGTGAAACAGGTGTCAAATGAAATCAAAGCATAGTTTCTTATCTTTATAACAAGAGTACCGCTATTGCAGAAGTGGGTACAGGTATGTTTATAAAGTAGTTCTGGACTTTGATTATAGTTCTTGCTTATAATTCTGTCTGGTTGCATTATGGCTGATAGGTGTGGGCAGTGTTGTAATATTTTCCAGTTCTTTTATCCTCTGAAGATCCAGATCAATGAAGTGAAGGCATATCCTTGGGAATGATATACCCATGGCAATCCTTAATGGCTTTTTCCCCCTTGGGATTGAGATTATCTGAAAAATAGGACCGCACAGGAAGAAAACCTGATGTCTAATTCTTTATCTCGATGCATTTCTTGGTGCTGCCTAAATCTCCATAAGAGAGGAGAGAGAAAAATGACAAAGGTTTGATACTAATGACAGTTGACACACATGATGCTGAACCCTGACATGCAAAACAGTCAATTTTCCTAACCTATCTTATTTGGGTGGGCAACTATCACATAGATAATAACTGAATTCTTTCTCATTGACGCCAGCTCCTAATTGGTGGTCTGAAGAGAAATTCTGTGTTGAATTATCAACTAGTTGCAATAGAATCATTTTCAACAGTAATTAAGGATGATGGAATATTAATCTGTAATGTAGAACCAAATTTTGCATGTTTTCAAGATGAAAAATAGAGGCCAGTTTATGTAACCCTTGGAATGTTGAAAGATCTGTTTGTATTAAAGCATGACATGTATACTATGTGTGAGAGTACCATACCCTTCCTCCTTTCTGCTACTGCAAGCTTCCCACAGCATTAGATGAGTAACTGGGGTAAGTTCCACACTCTGAGATTGATTATTCTTGATAAGAGGGCTCTCTTACTGCAAGCTTGCCTTGGCTTACCATATACAATATGACATCTTGACTCTGTCATTCAGTGACAGTTACATACATCAAACTTTTATAAATTCAAATCACAGACTTGTTCACCATTATCTCAATTGATGGATTAGTAATGGAATTTGATCTGCTGGACTAAGATACTTGGCAGTATTTCTTATCAGAGGGAGAGACATCATCTTACTTAGACAAGATGAAATAATGACATTTGTTTGCAATGGGGAGCTATTCTTAATTGTTAACATCTGTCTGGGACACATTATAAAGCATTGGCTTCGCTTGGTGATCTCTCAGGAATTAGTGATTCTCAGTGGGAGCCTCGAAAGATACTGAAAGTAGTAACGTATCACTTTTAAAATTTGAGCAGAATCCTTTCTTGTTAGGCTTATATTCCCCCCCTTTTACAATGCTGGGATAGTTAACAGTAGTGTTTGAATATACCTTATAGCAATAAGGACCAGATGGGGTCTGGTAAAGCAAGCTGAAACCACATGTGTTTGAGAAGCTGATACTGAGATTATGAGTTGCATTTGCTGGCTTCAAAAAGGAGCCACAATTACCATGTTTTTGAGCCAGTTCTCGCATTAAGCAATTCTGTTTTTGAAGAAACTGTTCCCCTGCTCTTTTCTCTGCTTTTCAGCAGATCATCCCAAATGAACATCCCGTTCCAGATCCTTAAAAGTCAGCAACGCTATTTTCCTTGTAGTTCACTAAATACATCTCCTTAAAATTCCTGTGTTCTCAGTCCAGGAGAAAAATAACTGCTTAAATTAATAGATTTTTATCTCCCCGGATTGGTATTTCTCATGCATTAGTTCTGTTTGAGAAGAAAGCCCTGTGGGTTGATTACCATGTTATATTCAAGACAAAAATGCCTCTTCCAGAAGAACTAATAATTAATATTTGGAAAGTACAGTTATTCAGACATTACTTCTCATGAGTATGAATAGAACCTTGAAATCCTACCAGATCCATTGAACTAAATGTTCATCCACAGCCGCCTTAGCTGCGGGACTTTTGCAAACTTCATCTGTAAGTAGCAGCTCATGTTGTCCAGCTCCAGAAGGCAGTGTGTTCAGAGTTGTGACTGGAGGGATTGACAGTACATCAAAAGGACTGAGAACCAGAAAGCGCAGCAGTCAAGGGGCACCGTGAGTTCAGTTGTTGGGCACTCGGGCTTGAATCTAGCCTGTCTCTCTTTACTGGAGCGGGGCAGATGCTTGGTTCAACTTTTCTGATGTTCTTGTTCAGTAGTGAGCAGCATGGAGGAGACTTAAGTGCCGTTGTATGCATACATCGGCTTGCCTTCAGGCTTGGCTCTGACACCTATGGCAACCGACTGTGGCAAATTGTCACTGACACTTGGTGGTTGTCACTTTCTTCATCTATAGCATGGAGCAATGAAAATACTTAAAGACTCATTGCAAGGATTGTATTCCCAAATCAAACACCTAGCATACATCTTGGCCAAGAAATGATAAGTACCCTGACGTTGTTACAGCTAACCTAGTGAGCACTTATTAATTGAGAGAACAAAAGTGACTGGATGATCACATAAAAGTGGGCATGTGTATATCCAAGTTTGCATGCATGTGTATCCACCTGTGTTGGATTTCCTCCTCAATTCCATTTTATTGACAGGGGCCAGAACTCTCACTGAAGAAGAGTGGGTCAGTTGTGATTAGTCTAGCTAACCAGTCCATCTCTGATATATCTTGTTTCTGCCGCTGAATGTTGGGATTACAGACCACCTGGGTACACTGAACATATCTGGGGTCTGCCCCACTGCACATGTCTTAGGCCTGTCCTGATGTGCACGTCAGGAGTTTTTCCGTGTACACATGTCTGAGGTCTGCAACACTATGCACATCTGAGCTCTGTCCTGTTGTGTCTACATGGATCTGGCCCACTTCATACATTGGAAATCACTCCACTGCTCACATAGAGGCTGTGAACCTGCAGCATACATTTACAGGCCTCCTGCACAGGAGTGATGGTGTTCTCACAGGTCAGCAGAGGCCATTGATCTCCTTAGAACTGGATGAGTGATGATTTATGAGCCACCATGGGAATGCTAGGAAACAAACCTTGGTCCTCTGCAAGAGCAACATGTATTCTTAACTATTGAGCCATCTATCTGGACCACATATTCTTTTAGGACCGTGGATATCTAGTTAGAATCGGTGGCTCTATCTAGAAATAAATACTTCTCAGTGCTTTGTTGTCTTATGGTTTTAAACCAACTGCAAGTTCATAATCAAGTAGTTTTAATCAACATTCCTATTTAAAAGTTGCCCAGTTCCTTAAAGAAATCAGCATTTGCTAATTTCTTCTTGTAACTAAACATCTCATTATGAGAACACGGAAGACAATTAGGGTACTACCTTCCTTTAGCTTTGCTCACTATCTAATTTTGCAGAGTTCAGAATCAATACCTAATTAGATCCAATCTGACTTGTGGAAAAGCAAATGCCATTTCTTCCTACCTATACCAGAATGGCTGACTCCTCAGAAGGAAATCAGGCACTATTCTCTCCATCGTCACAGATGCTCGTTCAGTGATGATTGCTCTGTGATATCAATGACTTCTGTCCGTTTAGGCTCCTCCAGATCAGACATCCTTTCGCTCACCCTCAAGTAGCCAATTAAAAACTCTGATTAAATTTACTTCCATGTCTCTGAATCTCTTCTTTGACATTGCTTTATATAATTTCTTCTTAATTTCTGGTTCCATTTTTATGATGAGGAACACTAAGATTTTTAAAATCATGCTATTTTTGGAACTGAAAGTTATAGGCTGATGCATTGTTCTAAAATTTTCTTCTTTTTCCTTCCTTCTTTCCTTCCTTCCTTTTTTCCTTCCTTCCTTCCTTCCTTCCTTCCTTTCTTCCTTCCTTCCTTCCTTTTTTCCTTCCTTCCTTTCTATCTTCTCTTTCTTTCTCTTTTTCTCACCCCCCTCAGTGCATGAGTCACTTGGATCTAAGGCACATACTGTCTCTTTATTCTCTCATGTAGTGGGTGCAGTAGTTCATGTGATAATTCAGGGCTGATTTTGACTGTTCTGAGAACAAACATGAAATGTAGCAATTTCTGGGTTATGATACATGGAAGAAATGATAATCTTTGTTCTCTACGTTTTCTCTCTCCCACTGTTATATAACTTAACCCACCCAAGACAAACATCATGCTAAAAATGTCAGATCAACTCAAGCCTATGTTGGTATATATAGTTTTTAGAAAATTGCAGTTTTCAGTTCAGCAGGATGAGATGCTTAACTTGGATTTTTCTCATCCCTTCAATTCACAATGCCATCTGTAGATGGCACACGCTTATCGACTTCTTTCACAACAATGGTAATATATTCCCAATACAAAATGGGTTAACAAGAAGGATATTTTTAGAAAAGAGAAATTTATTAAGAGTACAGTTATCTTATTTAAAAAAATGTTAAGACAAGTAAAATAGTCAAGCAAATGATTAAAATACAAGGGACACACTAAATAATCTTTGATTCTTTTTCTTCCATCATTACATAAATAAGGCTGTAGTGAGTTTGTTAAGTAGAGCAATAAATTCATCCTCTAATTCTATTCGAATTCCTGAGGGAGATGCAAAAGGTATAAGACATTATCCTCTTTGATTAATATAAGCATATTACTATTACTAATAAATTACCTAATCCTATGACACTGTAATATAGCAGTCCTAGGAGGGGAAGATTTTAATTACAAGGATCATTCCTTGGTCAACAATTCTACCCATTTTACTCTTTACCACCAGCTCACCCATATATCCATGTAATATGCTAACATGAAAGGCTCTGAGATTTTCTCATCTCATAAAATATCACCACTCAATCCTAACAGACCCGTGGTTCATAGAATGCTCCGAAGAGCTGCACTGGTTCATATTTTTCAAATCACTCCTTATTGGTAGTTCTTTTGAAAACTCAGATGTCTGTGAGAGAGAAGTAGTGAGAGACTTAGTAGGCACAAGCATGACCCCAAAGATTTAGATCTCATTTTAAGTGTATTTACACATTCTAGATAAGTGGTTATAAAGTCCTTAGCAATATATTGAATTTTAGGGACGCACAATTGATTTATGGGGAAGATACTGCCTGATTTCGTTCTGAGGATTCAAACATTCTGGTACAGGTAGGAAGAAATGGCATTTGCTCTTCCACTAGCCTGAATGGATCTAATTAGATATTGATTTGAAGCTCTGCAAAATTAGATCTTGAACAAATCTAAAAGAAGGTAATACCATAACTTTCTCCAGTACTCTCATAACAAGTTGTTAAGTTACAAGATGAAATTAACAAGTGTTGATTTCCTTAAGGAACTGGAGAGCTTTGAAGTAGGGATGCCAATTAAACTATTCACTTATGTACTTGCACTTGTTTAAAACTATGAGGAAACAAATGTTTCTCAGAAATACGTATTTCTAGTTAGAGCCACCAATTCAATCTAGATTTCAAAGGTTCTAAAACAATATATGGCCTGGAAGGATAATTCAACAGTTAAGAACACTTGCTGTTCTTGCAGAGAATCAAGGTTTGTTTCCCAGCACTCACATGGTGGCTCACAACCATCAGCAACTCCAGTTCTGAAGGTTGAGGGTAATGCTCTCTGCTGACCTGTAAGAGCACAGGAAATACACGTGATGCACATCTGCTTATACAGGCAGAACACTCATGTAGAAATAGTTTAAAAAAAACCATAAAAGTAAAATATTTCATTAAGTGGAAAAGAACTATTCCTAATTAGTATATCTATTGCTTATCTAGTAAGATCTTTAAAACATGTGTTTCCCTATAGAATTTGATTATTGTCTGTCCTAGTTTTATCTGTGAACTTGAAACAGACTCTGAGGCACTTGGGAAGAGGGTACCTCCATTGGGAAATTACCCAGATGAGGTTGGCTTATTGTCATGTCTGCAGAGCATCCTTGACAGGTAACTGATGTAGGAGTGCCTAGCCCACTGTGGACAGTAACCTCCATAGGCAGCATGGGCCTGGGTCGTATAAGGAAGGTAGCTGAGAAACCCAGAGGGGGCACTGGAGTAACCATCAGTCTTCAATAGTCACTGTTTTAGTTCCTGCCTCCAACTTTCTGCCATGAGTTCCTGCCTTTATTTCTGTAGAGGATGAGAGTAACATAAACACTTTCCACTTCTAATTACTTTTGATCTGTGTTTTATAATAGCACTAGTGGACCAAACTGGAGTATTTTACATATAGTTATACAAGTATATAGTATCTTAAAGTTCCCCATTACATATTTTCCTGAGCTATAGGAGTGAATAAACAGCAAGCTAAACTTTCTCTAAGTTTTAAATGATCATGGATCACATCAAACTTCTTCAAAAATGATTTTTAGCTTTTATTCTATATCTTGTCTAAGACTACGAAGTTGTTCTTTTCTTGTTTATGAAGAATGTATCATTCTTATAGCAGAAAAAATTCGAAGATTTCATGCATATACATATTCTACACATGCAAATGTATATATATATATATATATATATGCATACATGCATTCATGTATACATTTTCAGCATTCTAGGTTCCATCTGTGGTATCACCAACAGTGTTGTTTAAAAGCCATTACATAAAGATATGGAGCAGCCAAAGGTGATAAAAGATTATACACATTTCTAGCTCTGTCACAAATATAATCTTACTGAAAGGAGGAGGTAGTATTTGTGGTTTCTTTGTTTAAAGTGCTATGGATAAAACCTAAAACTTTGCACATGTCAGGCAAGTGCTTACCACTGACCTACGCACCCAGGGCAAGCAGGGAAAGATTGCTCCAGAAGTAGATCATCTGTCTTAGTGCATTGCAGCAGCTGAGGGATACTTCTTGTACGTTGAGCTGTGTCTTCAAGAGCGTCTTGGATTTGTCTTCAATGACCTGACCTCAGAGTGCATTTCAGGTTACCTAGAAGCACATTGGGGAAAGTACCTTGTAGTGATTCCTTAAGAATAATTCATAAGGGAAAAGAGATGGTCTGTACATGTGTTTTTCTTTTCTATTTTTTTTACAACTTTAATACAGTTTTTATGGCTCCATTGAGGGTTTTTTTTTTTAAAACTTTTATTGGATTATGATGAGAAAAGTTACATGATTTCAATTTATCTGAATTTGTTAACATTTAAAAATATATTTTAAGTAAATAGAATTAAATCACATTCTTGTTTCCCTTTTGTACCCCCACTCATCTCAGAGACACCCCTTCAATACCTACAATATCTTTTTTGTCATATTCTTTAAAATTTATCAAATATTGTAACAATACAAATAAGTATTATAAAAGTTGTTTGATATAAAACAACAATTAATTTAACAGTCTTATGTAGATGCTCGTCTACAGCAATAGTGAAAATATATTTTTCTCAATATAAATTTTAAATAAATCCAAACATATTAACTGTATTCCTCAAAATAATACATCACTACTGGTATTTTCCTAAATGAACATAAATATATAAAGTCTTTGTTTTGTATTTAGTAGAGTTTAAAATCTTGGCTCTTACTGTGGTACAAGCCCAAAATAAGAACAATTTTTAGACATTGGATTTCATTGTAATAAGGCTGTACTTCAATGACCCTCACATCACCAAAGGATTTTACCTCCATTGTAGCTAAGCTGAGAGTTGATAGTTCTGCTGCACCAAGAAATGAATTGTAGGCTCGATTTTTAGATACAGACTTCCTGCTATGGTGAAAGCTATTTGACTTGAGTGAGTGACTTTATTCTCAGCACACAGAGAACAGGTTACATTCATTTAAGAAATGGTGTGTGTATTAAGATGGTCTATGCATAAAGTCATTCACCAACTGATTCAATGAACAATGGTTCTGCTTGGAGGGTGGCACAGACATTGGGTGAGGGTAAGAATTTGGTTTATTAGCTGCGATAATTTGGAAAAGCATTCATCTCAAAGAAAGAGTAACTTATAAAGTCCTCTTCCTCAAACTTGATACAAGAGTTACAAACGTTAGGCTAAGCATTCAGTCTCACTCTTTGTTGTTCTCTTACAAGCCCCTTCCCAATTC
>JADRCD010208431.1:0-45560 GCA_019843815.1 Montemys delectorum | reverse complement strand
TGTACTCTTATATATTGGGTCTCTGCTTACACCTATGTTTTCAACCCACCCCAATTCTTTTGTTTTCCTTGAATATATTTCAATATAATTTATGGCATAAATACATAGTGTTTTTCTCTATTAATATTTTGTTATTCATGCTTATATCTTTATGATTTTCTTTTTATGGGTTTTCAAATTAAATTATTTTCATTTACTTAACTATCATTTTACACAAAAATTATTCAATATATCATATTTCATTATTAGAGTAGTTTTGGTTTTGTTTATCTAATTTTATTATATATCTTTTATTCACTTTTATGTATTTGATTTTATTTGCCATTTGCTATTAAATAATTTAGCTCTATAAAATAAAAATTTACATGTTTTAAACTATGACTCCTATACTTTACTTTTAAATGATGACTTCTACCACACCTTACTAGATACAATGTCTGGCACATGGTATATTATTATTTTCCAATTTGTAGGCATTTTCTAGTATATGCTCACATTTCCAAATGTCTCATACATATATATTCACACACACATATATAAATATACATATATATATATATATATATATATGTGTGTGTGTGTGTGTGTGTGTGTGTGTGTGTGTATGCTGCGCCTATTTAGTTGGTGGAATGTATTCTGAAATTTCCTTTTTCCCTTTTTTTAATTAAATTATTTTATTTATTTACATTCCAAATATTGCCCCCTTCCTGTTCCCCTCGTCTCAAGTTCTTCACCCATCCCCCCCACCTCTGAGAGCGTGCTCCTCCTCACCCCCACCTCACCCCCTGAAATTTCTCGATTCACTAATATATCAGCATCTCCACCCTTGACACTTTGGAAGAGTTTAATTACCCTTTCCCTCACTCAGCCTTCATTTATTACTTACCAGTGCTAATGAGATGGAAGTAGAATTGAGAAAGGGTCATCTGCTCAGTCCTCTGTGCTGTCTTCCTGGTTTCTGCCGTACTTGATACTTTCAATTCAGGAACCATATCAAAAGATGGTGTAGCTCCTTTCAGCCTGAAATGTGAGCTGTGGAATAAGGCATACACTGGAACACAGAACGGAAGTGCAGAATACTTACTTGTAAGCCTGAAATTGGTGTGTTATCTGCCTGGGTAATACTTCACTCATAAATTAGTGTTATTTTATACTGTATCAACCCCAGCATTGCAATGACTCACACAGTGACAAAGGTATATGCTTGGTTTGTGTAACATATACAGCAGATCTGGCTGTGGATTCTTTTGTAGGACCCAATTAGGACCTAAGGTAAATGATCTATCCCTGAGTCTGAGATAAGGCTGAAGCTAAAGCAGGGGGGAAGAAGAGCTGGTGGTGTGGAAAACTGCTCCCACAACCGGAGAGTGCCAGACAACATCCCATGATGCACACTTTAGAGTCAAGCTGCCTGCCATGTTGATCAGGACCGGCCTAATATAGTGGGAGCCGTCAGAGAAGGCAGCAGACACCCTTAAAAGAATAAATTCTAACATGTCCAGCACAAATTATTCTATCCTGACATTATTTGTCACTTCCACTTCTGTTGAATATGCTACTTTTAGAGGGAAGCATTCCTGCAGATTGATAGTGGGACTATTTCTTCTGAGATTGTATTTGTCTCTATCCATCTGAAAGCAATGTTTCAAAGTGTATACTTACTTTACCACATATAATACAGTATTTATAATTGGGAAGAGTATTTGGGATATAGTGCTTTAGAATTCTTAAGTCTTATTTCCTATAATAACATGATTGAAAAAGATTATTTTTCTTTTAGTTTTACCCACACATTTAAAAACTATTTTAATGTGTATATGTGTATGGGTGTGCATGTGCACTCACTCCTCTCTCTCTCTTTCTCTGTCTCATGTGTGTGTGTTTGTTTGTGTATATATGTGTGTGTGTGTGTGTGTGTGTGTGTGTTTGTGTGCATGCACAGGCAATAGTGGCAGGCATACCTGTCAGTAGCCAACAGCTCACTAACTGAACCTAAGACCTGCTCAGTAAGAGGGAGACTGTGCTTGGTACTGGAAAACTGAGCTATCTACTCAGTGCTAATGAAGTCATGGTTATTGGTGTAGAATCTACAACCATTACTTTACTCAGTAAACATAATCACTAACAACCTACAAATATTTGCTGTACACCATATATGAGTGTAGACCTCACATCCTAGCAAGGAAACTTATATTTGAAACTACCTGATAGAGGTCGTTACAGAAACCCACCATCAAAATATGAAACATCCCCTCATCTGAAGTCTAGAGAACATTGCAGAACAGGGGGTAGAAAGATTGTAAGAGCCAGAGAATCAGGGACTTCAGAAGCTCACTATAAGACTTGTTTCTTAGTAATATTAAAAGCTATATCTATAAAGTCTCACCAACATGATTACCCACATGTGAGCTGAACAAGGATGGACCAATAAACGTACCATACTTGGCCAAGAGGAGCCCACAGTCCTCAAGCCTACAAAGAATTATGTAGCCAACTGAGGAAAGCTGGGAGCAGAGAAGAGCACACCAATTGTTTGCGCAGTGCCTAATGGTCAGCCTTGACCATGTATGTGCAGGTAGTATTATATGGACTGAGCAGATTATATTCAGGAATTTGTACATGTATGCATATTCATCTATGAATGCTACATCAATTAGAAAACCAAGAGACCATGAATTTGAAGGAGAGTGGAGAGGAGTGTATGAGATAGTTTGCAGGGAAGAAAAGAGAAATAGAGAAATGCAGTAATGATAATCTCAAAACTAATAAAAGAATAGAAGTAAAAGCAAAAGGAGGGCAATGAAAGAAAAAAGAAACTATATAAGTTCTGATAAACTGGCATGTACTATTATATTGTCTTATTATCACACACCGCATTCCGTTATTTCTATTTGGTCCCATTTTTCTTGTTTCTTCAACTTGATCCAATCTTTATTCTCACCACACAGTTCCCATTGTTAAAAAGTTTCCTGGACTATTTTAAGGGCAGGAATTTGTATGCAGTTACATTAATTTTTAATCTTATTTAATATGTATGAATGTTTTTCCTTTATGTATGTGTGTATCACATATGTGTTTGTCCTTAAGTAGGCCACAAGAGGGCATCACATCCTCTGGTCCTAGAGCTGTTACAGATGCTTGTGAACTGCTGTTAGTGCTTGAAGCAAACCTCACTAGTGCTTTTAACAACTGAGCTCTCCCCAGAGATCCGTTACAAACTTTCTAAACATTAAGAAGTTAGATGAGAGTGTTTAGCTGAGTTGTGTTTACTCTGACTTGTTTTAGATGATAGTAGTAATAAAAATAATAACATAGAACTCATTTATTTTTATTAGTAAATAACTTCGTAGTCATTTTTATCCCTTATCATGAGCAGTCTAGGAAGTTGTGAGATCATATCCGAACAAAGGAAACATTGACTGCAGTGAACGACATTAACAGCGGAATGACATGGTCATCAAAACTTTCCTATCTATTTGTTAGAAGGTCTATTTGTTTTTGAAAATACAATACTTTTGTTAGTTCTTTGAGGGTTCCATTAATGTATGAAATGAATTTTATTGTGTCTACTCAATACTGCTAATTCCTTGCAGACCTGTCTTCTATTCGCCAAATCCTTCCCAAGTTCTCAATGTATTGTTTTGTTGTCTTTTCTTTTTGGTTTGTTTATTTTTTATAATGCACTAAGTCGAATTTCTGCTGCACAAATATTTGCAAGTACGGGACCATCCATTGGAGCCTGGTCAACATATCGGGGACTCCCATATTAAAAAGCCATCGATTCTTCCTACCCTGGCAGCCATCCACTGTCAACAGCTTCTCAGCACCTGGTGTGGGCTTGTGATCCTTTCCCTCCTCCTTTCTGCAGGAATGTTGATTGGGTTGATCTTCTGAAGATCTTGTGGAAGCAACAACAGCTGCTGTGAATTTCTGACTACAGTAGTCCTGGCACGTACAGAAAATACAGATTTGTTCCAGTCTTCCTTGGCCTCTGGCTCTTACACTCGTTACATCTCTATGCTCCTGATGGTCCCTCAGCCTGTAGACAATGGGGTGGTACAGTGGCCACATTTATGCTTGAGCACTTCACAGGCAGTCTCTGCACTTCTCTCAGTTGTGAGTTTCTGCGTTAATTGCTGCCCACTGTACAAAGCTTCTCTGAGGGGATGGTACTAACCTATGGATATAGAGATAATGACTTACAGTGCATAGGATAGTGTTTTAATTTAGCAAATTAAAAGTAGTAGGTTCACTCCTGGGGCCCATGAGCTCCTGGGCTATGACTACTTGGCCGGATTTATAATATGAGGTATAGGCTTCCTCCTGTGCAGTACATCTTAAATCAAATCAGAAAGTATTTAATTACTCACATAAATGCATACCAATATTGCCCCCAATGGGCATATATAGCCTCGTGGGTCGTATTGTAGCTCAGATTGTTCACAACTGGCTAAGGCTGTTGATGTTTCTCCAAAAAGCCTTTCATAGTACATCCCAGTGCTGTAATAGGGAGCAAGCGGGGAGGAAAGTTCTTGGTCAATATCAACTTGATTTTTCCACGTTCTGTCACCAAAATGTATGATGTCTTCCACTACAGGACTTTAGTGTTGAGTTCTGGTAGGCAACCAAAAACAACGGCAAATGTCTACATTGCTTTGTGGTTCTCTGGGATAACCGTAATGAAGAATTTGAGGGCAGATATCCTATACCTGCCACTGGCTTTTTACTTGACATATATGGCTTCTGAGAGGAGGAATGCCCTGCTATAGGATAACTTGTGTGTGCGTGTGTGTGTGTGTGTGTGTGTGTGTGTATTTTAAATATGCATATGTATGAGGCTTTTGAAGTAATAGATGTACATCTTTGCACACAGATTTTCCAAACACCCTTAATGTTAGTTTTCTTCCCCATCTACTTCTTTGCCCCTTTCTTCTATTTGTTTCTCTAGTTATATTGAACTTTTTTCAATAATTCTCCCTTTCTCCTTTACATTTCCTGAGTTCTAGTTAAGGTCTTTACTCTACCTTCCACCAATGATCCCTTTTGGTTTTCTACATGTACTACAATACAAGTAAAACATATTTAACATATTAAATGTCACATTTGTCTTTCTGAGTCTGTGTTACTCCACTTAGTGCATTTTCCAGTTCTGTTTATTTACCTTCCAATGCATAATTTAAATTTTCCTTCTACCCAAACAAAATTTTACAATATATGGGCACTCTAATTTCCCATCCATTTTTTTTTTTATTTGATAGACATGGACTCTGTTTCCTCTTGTTAAAATGAGAGTCTTACTTACTCATCATTCTGTAGCCCAGAGACTTGAGTATGTTCATTTTCCTCTTTAGCCTGCAGTATTCCAATATCCTCTGCATGGTGGCCTTGGTGCTCATACATCCCTTTATCCTGCTTTGCGAGGCATATTCGATGAGGTAGACAGTTGTGATCTTTCAGCCACAGATAAACATCACTCCGAGCCCTTATTGCTTTTAAGATTTAAATGGAAAGCCAGAAGTTCTTCTAAATGTGGCTTCATTTGGTGGTGACTTAGCCCTTCTCTTTTGCCTCAAGTCAATAGACTTTGTCCTGTGTATTTAGTGTTTAGACCATATGACACTATGAGTCTCTTCCATTCCTACCTATTTGGTGTTTTGTGTGCCTCTTGTATCTGGATGGGTTTCTCTTTCCTAAGAGATAATTAGGAAAATTTTCTTGTGTAACTTTATTAAAAGTATTTTCTATAACTTTTGTGTGAAATTCCTGTCCTTCTATGCTTGCAGTTCATAGCATTTATCCTTTTAAGGAAGTCTCCAAACCCTTGCATGTTCTATCCGCCCATTTTAAGAACTTACCATTGTCCTTGGCTGAATTATTCAACTGCTCTATTGATACTCTAACTTTCACATGCTGCATACCTTTGCTGAGGTGTTTCACGGACTCTTTTATTTGATGTCTCATTTTAGTTTTTCATTTCTATCATCATTTTGGTTTGGTTTTCAGTATTTCTATCTCTTTATTAAATGTTTTCATATCATCAATTAACTTTCTTATTTTTCTCCCCTGTGTCTGTGGTCTCTTTGGAAACATTTGAATCCTCATTGAGTTGTTTTTACCCTGTTCACACTCCTTCTTTATAATTCTGCATCTGAAATGTATCTAAATCATTTTGATCTGGGGACATTACTATGACATTAGTGATTTAGGGAAGATAGGAGCAGCCTTATCATTGTTTGTTTATTTTATGTCTTGTTTGTTTGTCTAGTTTTTGTTTTTACACTAGGGTGTGTCCATTTCGGGTTTTGATGGTTATGATGTTGTTGTTGTTTACTCGAGTTGCCCCTCTTATTTTGGTAGATGTGTTTCCAGTGTTCCATAGAGACTAGGTTGTAACAGTTGTGGTGACATTTTTAATGGACTGTTGGGGTTGGGCATAGAGTTGAGGGACCAGGCTTTATCTCAGCTTTAGGGATGACAATTGTCTACAGCAACAGTGACAGTCTAGTATTTAACCCAATCTGATAATAGAGTAGTAAGTGACTATATAATAATTGTAAGTACCAACTGAGTTAGGGAAGAAAGGGTTCATGAGTAGCATAGAGAACGATGCTATTTGTGGATATGAGTGGAAAGGAAAACAAGAAGAGATAACGATCATCGTAAGGCTAGTGATAACAATAACCATTAGAATGTTAGATCAAAATAAAGGAAACTGACATTCCTAGGAGTGTGATAAAAAGACAAAAGGAAAGACAAAAATTATATGGAGGCTTTGGTTAATGATAGGCTAAAGAAAGATGTATTCAGAAATCATAAACCTGGATAGTCTCTGGAACTTGGGAGGTGTAACATAAAAGGAATGGGTATAGACAAAGAGAAGAGTAAAGAAAATTGAAAAGAAAAAGAAATGAGAGAGACTGAAGATGGCCATGGCCTTGACTGCTTTAGTTATAGTGGTAGCAGTAAATCCAGCTGGAACATAGACCTTTATTGGGGCACTGATTATGTCTACTCAGGTACTTGTAAAAACTCATCAGGTCAATTGTAGAATACTATTTCCTCATGAATTAATACATTCACTAAAAGGTTCACCATTAGCATCTTTGAAGTTTTTGTGTTTGCATAACAGTCATGGTTTTGTATTTTTTTCCACTTATATTCTAACATGCATCAAGAAGAAAGCTGCCAGATTTGGCTGTATACCACTGTATTCAGAAGGCCCAGATGGGAAGATCATAATTTCAAGGCCATTCAAAACTACATAGCAAGTTTAAAGTCAGCTTGGTTATAAAGTGAGACCCCATTTTCAAAATAAAACCTGCAACAACAACAACAACAACAACAACAACAACAACAACAAAGAAAGAAAACTAATTTATAAATTCACGTATCTTTTCATGAAGATATGGTAGTTAGAACTCATTTATGTGGCTAAACCTGTCTTTATTCGAGAGTGCAATGCATGTATCACTCTTAATTTTACTACAAAGATCTTCAGAAGAATGTGTGGAAACTTTTCTGGGACCCTTAGCCCTGGAAGTGACAGAACAGACTCTATGAAACACATGTTTAAAGAAGGAATGGTATGGAAACCCTCACACTACTCTTTCAGCGGGGGCTGTCAGGCAGATGCTCCCTGGTGGTCTAGTGGTTAGGATTTGGAGGTCTCATGTGGCTCTGGTTCGATTCCCGCTCAGGGAAGCCTCTCTTTTCTCATATTTATATACTTTTACGTCCTTTCTAAATTCTATTTCCACAAATTGAATTTTGGTACATTTTCTGGTTACATCAATAAATATACCAAATATAGCTCTAATTCAAGGTTGGAATCCTGACACTCATTTAAGACACAGGGAAGCATTTTTCTACAGGTAGCTGACTCCTATACCAGAATAGTAGCACAGAGTAAACGTATGATTTGGAGTTATTTTTCACCTATAGCAGTATTTCAACCACTACTGCGATGGCTACTTGTTGTCAACTTGACTATATCTCCAATGAACTAAAGCCTAAGGGGAGGTACACCTATGAGGGATTGTTTTAAATTAAATCACTTGAGATGGGAAGACCCACTTCCAATCTGGATCTTTGAAGTGGAAAGATACACTTTAATCTGGACCATACCTTCTCATACCACCTTATATTTAAACAAACAAACAAGTAAACAAACAAAAAAATGGGAGAAGGAAGATTTGCTCTTTTTCTGGTTGCTCTAGCTCTCACTGTCAAGGATATTCAATCTTTGGCACTAAAGCCTACTTCTTTAGGGTCCCAGCATTTACTGAAGACCACCTGAAGTAGCCAGCCTCAGTACTGAATAGCCACGGAATTCCTGGACTTTCTTTTGGTAGTCATTGGTGGACTAGCTGTACCACAGTATTTAATGTACTCTAATAAATCCTTGTTATATATGCAGTTTTTTTTCCTCTAGAGAATCCTGACTAATACAACTATCCAGAATAGAAATATTCCAACAAACAAACTAAAATAGCACACTTTTCTTAATTTTTAATGTTTACTGAAAATAGATTCTTCTTTCATAATACATCACAGCCAGTTTTTTCTCTCTCAACTTCCTAGCCACCCCCTTGCCAACTCTCCTACCCTGTCCACTTCCATTTTATTTCCTTTTAAGAAAAGTGTAGGCCTCCAAATGACTATAGCCAAATAAGACACAGCAAGATATAACAAGACAAAAGTCCTCCTATGGAGGCTCAACAAGGCAACCAAATAGGAGAAAAAGAGTCTCAAGAGCAGGAAAAGAAGTCAGGAATATATCTGCCTGAACTGTTAGGAGTCCTGCAAAAACATCAAGCTAACAGTGATATGTATCCACAGAGGACCTAGTGCAGACCCATGCAGGCCCCATGAGGACTGTTTCAGTCTCTATGAGCCCTGTTTAGTTGATTCAGTTGGCTATGTTCTCCTAATGTTTTCCATCTCCTCTAAATCCTACCATGTCTCCTAATCAATTTTGTAGGGATCCCCAATCACCGAACAAATGAACACCATGGAGACTTCAAATTTAGACTCTATATTCATATAATATCTGCCTGTGGGTCTCTGCGCCCACTCTTAACTGCTGCTGGAAGAAGCCTCTCTGATGACAACTGTAAAAGGCACCAATACCTATAATTAGAAATATGACAGTGGATTCCATTGCAGAAGACAATCTCCATTCAGCTCACTGAATGGAGAGAGGCTGAACTGGCATAGGCTTGGAGCTTTCCCCCCTATATTCTAGCCTATTTGGTGTGAGAAAGTACTCTGCAGGATACGGAAAGAGAAACCTGGATGCTAACCCAGCCACAAAACACTCCACCTATAACCTGTCCTACCTGCAAGACCTACTGGGTCAATTGTGGCACAGATCTTGTGGGAGCGGCTCACCATTGTGGAGGCCCACTCCACAATATCAAACTTTTCATGTCAAAACTTATAAAATCAGGGTAGAATGAAAGAAAACCAACTCCATGGTCTTATGAAGTTTAATTTAGAGCTGGACCTAAGCTCTTTGCAATGGAATGAAGTAAAGCTAACTATTATATGAAACATGAGGTATATAAGTTCAGACAAATGTGATTACTATGCAAACATTCTCCAATCTACTTACTGAATACAGGATTTATCAGGACATCATGAAGACAATGCTGTACAAGACCTTTACCACCAAGCAGCTGTTTATCAGCCACTCCTAGTAAGAAGAGGCTTGGCCATCAACTTCATGCATAAGATCTCATCAGCTTTGAAACATCATGATCCAGCTTGAGCTTCTGTTATTACTCTCAGGGTTTCTGTCTATTATCAGTAAGAACTAAAAGTTCAAAATAACTCTTCTCCACTATAATTCAAAAGAGACAAGCAAAATTGTGTGATGAAAACTCAAGGCAAATGATCAAAAAATCATAACCTAAAGTTGATTACACTTTCTTTTTCTATGTCCTTGGGTATAGATGATTCCTTACCAATCCTGTGTTAACAACTTTCTGTTTCTTATATATGACATCAAACATTGATGATTTTTATAAATTGAATTTAAATTATGTACACACATTTAAAATACAGAAAAACATCATAACTTTAATGTGGCTAGAATAAAGAAAGCCCCTGCACCCACCTAATCACACAGCAAAAGGCAGCTTGTATATAGTAAATAAAAATGGACAAAAGTGCAGTTTTTGTATTAGCAGTCTGGATAATGGGGAGGATGATTGCTAATGCTGGTATTGGTAGTGGTGAGGGTGGTGATGGTAATGGTGATGAGGATAATGATGGTAAGTGTAGAGGAATTTTAATCCAGTAACATGGCTGTTATGGCAAGGGATCATATCCAAAGACCTTCTAAGTCAATATAATCAAGCTGGAATACAAACACACCCTGCATTACAGTATGGCACACTCTTAGTACACACATTTAATTCCAAATAATGTGGGTGAGGTTAGTTTGTAGAAGGAAGCAGCCATGTTTAAAAGTGGCGTCTAATAGAGGGACAGACAGAGTGATGAATCAGAGACAGAGAATAAGTCAGAGATTGAATATGCCTGTGGAGAAGCAGTTTAACCAGGACTGTTTTACAAAGACAGGTTGCAGGGGAGGACAGGATGGGCCAGAGAATGAGAAGGAGCAAGATTAGAACAGGTAGCCAGAGTTAGATTGACACCAAGCAGAGTAACTCAGTCGGAAGCCAAAAAGAAATGGATTCGAATCAGTAATCTTGGAGAGGAGTTTGTGCCAGATTAGCTGAGTTGGACCAGTCAGCCCGAGTTCAGAAAAAGCTAGAAAAGGTGAACTTGTTCAACAGTAAGCCCCCCAAGACGACAATTGCATCTGACGATAAAGGTTACTTTTACAGGTAAGAATGATTCTCTTCTCATTCATCCAGATGTTGGAGATGGAACCACACTCATCTCATGAGTGTCATCAGGCTGTCTACCCAGGATTTTTGGTACTTTTTCCAGTAGTCCATCATATTTTAATAAAGTACATTAAATATATGGGTTATATTGATCTATTTCTTAAGATTCTTCCAGTGAATAAGTATCCATTTTATGCTTTATTCGTGAATGATTTCAATACAAGTAATTTAATCATTTGTCATTAGATTGCATGATTAATATTTCCCAGTTTTCCTTAAAAGTAATGCAATGTAGTTTATCTTTTGTTTCTAACTTTTATTGAATAATATTTTTTCACATAATACATTCTGATTATGCTTTTCCTGTTTCAACTCCTCCCAGATCCTCCCCAGTTCCCTACCCACCCAAATGTACACTCTTTCTCTCTCATTAGAATAAAAATGCACAAATACAAAAAATTAATAGTATAAAATAAATCAGAGTAGGACAAAACAGACAAAAAGAAAAAACTAAAACCAAAACCAAAAAAGCTCAAGAAACACACACACACACACACACACACACACACACACTCACATAGTGAGAGAGAGGGTGTGTGAGAGAGAGAAAGAGAGATCCCATAGTAAAAACAGAAAACCAGAAATCACATTATATAAAGAAAGTACTTGTAAGGTTAAACACAACAAAAAGTCTCAACAAAACTCAACCTTGACAAAGCTTTGTGAGACAAGGAGCCTTAAAAAAAATGCTATTGAGTTTATTTTGTGTTGGATATCGACTGCTGGGTGTGAGAGTCTAGATTAAGAGTTGTTTGTATGGTATGTGAAACTCTTTTGAAAAAAAGTAAGATATTGGCAAGCAGTTATCAATTGGAGGTACTTCTGGAGTAAGAATGAAGTTTGTGTTTACTTCTCTTTAATCACTGGTACCCATGCTTGGGCAGATCCTGTGAATGATGCCACATTCTCTGAGAGTTCATGTACATTTCAGCCCTATTCTGTCTAGAAGGCTTTGATTTCTTGTTGTCCTCCATCCCTTCTGGCTCATATACTCTTTCTGTCTCCTCTACAGCAGAGTTCCCCAGGGTCCTGAGTGGGAGGATATAAAGGGGAGATCCCATTTATAGCTGAGTATTCTAAGGTTTCTCATCCTCTACATATTGTCCCGATGTGGGTCTCTATATTTGTTCCTATCTGCTGCAGGCAGAAGTTTCTCTGAAGTTTCATGGAGTGGGCATTAATTTCAATCTGATAGTGGTTGGTTAGTCTCACAAACTTTGTGCCATTCTTACACTGGCACATTTTGCAGACAGGTTCCCATTGTAGACCAAAAGGGTTTGTAGCTAAACTGGTGTGCACCTTTCTCCTTTGATAGTGTACGGAGTATCTTTCTGCATCAGGACCACTCATCCATAGGACTGCAGGCTCTAGAAAGGCACCAGCTCTACTTCTCCAAATTGAATGAGTTGCAGAGGTATTTACTTTAGCAACAGGGCTTTACAATCTGTTTGTGGAGTGAAATGGAAGCCTAGGCAATAGACTCCATTGTTCAGAGCTTCCCATGGTGCTACTTTAGCCACCATTCAATTGTATGTAGCACTTTTTTTTTGCACTGGACATTTCATTTGGTGAAGAAATGTCCAGGTGGGGACTTCATTACCCTTGTTGCTTGGTGATTCCATTTATATCATCCTCATACCTGTATATATTTTAGGAAGCTTCTACTACATTAGGATACTATACAACCCCTCAAATGATCCTTGGTTTTAGCTGTCGTTCCCTGAACTTCCTACTCATCCCCCTTTCCCTCCCTTTTCTCATTCAATCATTCCATTCAAGACCACCCCATTCCATCTTTAACTATTTATTTTATTTCGTATTTCTATCCAGTTTCAACCTACCCCAGTCTCTTATTCTGTACATAACCTCCGTGATTATATAAATTTTGCCCTGCTTATAGCAAACTTAATTGCCATTATCCAAATATAAACAAACATATACCATATTTGTCTTTTTAGGTCTCAGTTAACTCACCCAGGATGATTTTTTTCAAGTTCCTTCCATTTACCTGCAAATTTCATGTTTTTACTTTTTAATAGCTGAGTATCACCCCATGTGCAATTTGCCACATTTTATTTATGATGGGCATCTAGTCTGTTTCTAGTTTCTGGATATTGTAAATTAATTAGTAATGAACATGACTGAGCAAGCGTCTCTGTAGTAGGACATAGAGTCCTTTGGGCATGTTACCAAGAGTGATATAAATGGATCTTCAGGTACATCTATTCCTAGCTTCCTAAGGAACAACACTGGGTTTTATAGTGGCTATACAAGTTTGCAGTCCCACCATCAATGGATGAGTGTTCCCCTCCATATCTGGACCAGCATGAGCTATCACTGGCTTTATCAGCCTTTCTGCCAAGCGTAAGATGAAATCTCAAACAGTTTTAATTTGCATTTTTCTAGTTAGTAAGAATCTTGAACATTTCTTTAAGTATTTCTCAGTCCACGTTTCTCACCAAATATCTTCTTTTGAGAGTCTTCTATTTAGGTGTGTACCCCATTTTAAATGGGGTTATTTGTTCTTTTGATGTTTGGTTTCTTGAGTGTTTTATATCTTTTACATATTAACCCTCTACCATATGTGTAGTTGGTAATCCTTTCCTATTCTGCAGCCTATCACTTTGTCCAAATAACAGTGGCCTTTGCTGTACAAAATCTGTTTTATTTCATGAGGTCATATTATTAATTGATTTTTTAGTGCCTCTGCTATTGGTGTCCAATTCAGAAAGTTTATCTATGTTCAGTTAGTTAGAGACTATCCCACACACACGTTCCCCTTTTCTCTTCCATCAGAAAAGTGTGTCAGGCCTTATATTCAGGTCTTCGATCCATTTGGAGTTGAGTTTTGTGGAGGGTGATAAGTATGGATCTATTTCGATTCTTTTATCTGCAGCCATCCAGGTTGACCAACACCTGTTAAAGATGCTGGTTTTCTTCTTCTACTGTGTGTTTCTGGATTCTTCATAAAAATCTTGTGTTCATAAGTATGTGAATTTATTCCTGGGTCTTCAATTTGATTGCATTGATTATCATGTTTTGGTCTCTTATTTCCTTGTTTTCATGATGTTTTTATCATTAGCAATCTGTACTACAATTTTAGTTTAGGGACTGTGATGCCTTCAGCACTTCTATTATTTAGGGTTGTTTTATCTATCCTAAAGTTCTGTTTTCAGATAACTGGCAAATGTCCTTTCAGGTTTGTGAAGAATTGTGTTGGAATTTTGATGGTGAATGCATCAAATCTGTAGATTACTTCTGGTAGGATGACCATTTTTACTATATTAATCCCTATCAATCCATGAGCATATGAAACCTTTTGATCCTTTTTTATCCCCTTTAATTTCTTAATTTTTTACTAGGTTCATGTTGGCTCTAGGCTGGCTATAAATTATCTTCATTACTGTGAGGTATATTCCCTTTATTCTTCGTTTCTCTGGGACTTTTATCATGAAGGAGCGATGAATTTTGTTAAGGCCCTTTCTGCATCTAGTGAGATAATCACACGGTTTTTGTCTTTTAGTTGGCTTATATGGTTTATATGAATTATTACATTTATTGATTTGTCTATGTTGAACAAGTCTTTAATTCTTTTGTTGTTGTTGGGTCTTTATGTGGGTTAATTAGTTGGCTAACTAACTTTATGTGGATTAGTAACTATAGCCTCATACAAAGAATCAGGCGAAACTCCTTGTGTTTTTATTGGAATTCTGGTAGAATTTTTATACTACAACCGTCTGGCCCTGATCTATCTATCTATCTTTTTTCTTTCTTCTATTATTATTATTATTATTATTATTATTATTATTATTATTATAATATTCAGTTTGGGGAATTGTAATGAGAGTTGTAATTATGACTTTATGGCTTTTATTTTATTAGAAGTGATAGGTATGTTTAAATTGCTTCTCTGATCTTGATTTAACTTTGGTAGATAGTATATGTTAAGAATATTATCCTTTATTTTAATGATTTTCCAAATTGATGGAGTACATGTTTTAAATTGTGTCCTTTATGTCCTCACGGTTCTCTGGATGTTCTTAGTGCCTGTTGTTAAGTCCCCCCTTTCATCTCTAATTTTCTTAACTTAGACAGTCTCCTTCTACCTTTTAGTCAATTTGGCTAAGGTTTTGTCAATTTCATTGATTTTTTTTTCAAAGAACCAACTCTTTGTTTCATTGACTGTACTCTTTTGAACTATTTTTTATTTTGTTGATTTTATTCCCGAGTTTGGTTATTTCTTGTCATCTACTCCTTTTTGATGGTCTTTTATTCTAAAGCTTTCAAATGTGCTATTAAATAACTTATATGAGATCTCTCCCATTTTTAAAAAGGATGTAGGCATGTCTTGCTATGAAGCTGCTCATTACAGCAACCTTCATGTGTCCCATGAGTTTGGTATGTCATGTTTTCATTTTTTAACTCTAAAATGGTTTGATTTCTTTCTTAATTTCTGTCTTGATCTGTCTGTCATTAAGTAGTGAGCTCTTTATTCTTTTTCCATGAGTTTTCATTCTTTATGTCATTGCTCGTGACCAGCTTTAATCTGTGGCAGTCAGATAGGATGTAGGTCGTTAACTCCACCCTTTTTTTTTTATCTGATGAAACTCACTTTGTGTCTGTGGTCAGTTTTGGAAAAAGCTCCTGAGCTGCTGAGAAAAAGGTATATTCTTTTGTATACAGGTGAAATGTTCTATTAATATCTGTTAGGTCCATTTGGTTTATGACATCATTTAGTATTTCCCTCTTTAGATTTTGTCTGGAAGTCCTGTCTATTGGCAAGAGTAGGATATTGAAGTCACCCACTATCAGTGAGTGAGGGTCCACTTTTTCAGATAGTAAAGTGGATATAAAGGCTTGTTTTGGTGTCCATCTGTTTGGTTTATTTTTGTTCATTCTTTTACCTTGAGCCGATGGCTACCCTTTATATTAAATTCTACTTTTTTATAAATGTAGCAGAAGTATGGATGCTACTGTCCTAACTCATCTGTTAGTCTGTGTGGTTGGCCGGGAGATCTGAGATCATTGATATAGAGAGTTATCAGTGAGCAGTGTTTGTTGTTTCCCATTATTTTATTTTGATGGTATGGGTGTACCCACCTTTAGATTTGGTGGTAGAAGATTATATTACTTGTATTTTCTTGAGTGTGGTTTACCTCTTCAGGTTGAAGTTTTCCTTCTAGCACCTTCTGTAAAGCTGGATTTGCAGATGAATACTGCTTTAATTTGGTTCCGATGTGCATTGTCTTTCTTTACCCATTTATTGTGGTTGAAAGTTTTTCTGGGTATAGTAGTCTAGGCTGACATCTGTGGCCTCTTAGAGTCTATTAATATTTGTCCAGGCCTTTTTGGCTTTTAGAGTCTCCATCGAAAGACAGGTATATTTTTAGATATTACTTGGTCTTTTCCCCCATTTACCAGGTATATTGGAAAGAACCACCTAGTCTTAAATGTTTTTTTCTGTCAAAGACAGGTGTCCGGTTTGGCCAGTGTTCAGGCTCTTAAAAGTATAAGGCTACTGAGAGTAATAGTGAAGGATCTGATCATTTTTATCTCTGTCCCTGATCCAGGTATTATTTGAAGAATTTTTACTTAACATTACATTACTTTTAAGCAGCTCTGTTTTTACAGCTTTCTTTTCTAATCTCCTCCGTTTGTCTCAGCAACCAAAATTTAAGGCCTGAAAAACCCACTGGGCAAGCCATTAGCTGAAAGCAGCTACAGGATCATTGCTCTACTTCCTGTCTTCTGTTTCTTAGTTCCAGTTCCCCAGTGTAACCCTCAACCTTGTAGTAGATCACCTAAAGGTACATATCCTCCCTCTCTTTTAGCAAGCCATAGAGACTTGGTAGATCCTCATGGCAGACCCAGCTTTCCTCTCTCCTGCGGACCCTCTCAGAATCCATCCTTCGAGTGTATCCCCACACCATGCTCAGCTCCAATTATCTAGAAGCAAGTTCTACCAGGAGCCCATAGTGGCCTCACTTAGCTAAGACACAGAGTCCCTAAGTACTAGGCAACCCATAGGCACTGTGCTCTCCTAAGATTCACAGAAGGCAACAGAAGCCAAGGGACAAAACATATACACACATGAAATCACAGAACGGTTCCTGAAGTTTATCTGCCAGGATTACAGCTGAGAAGATCCCTGGGATGTAGAAAGAAGTATGAAGTCTAGATAAAGTTTATAATCTTGTTTGAGATTCTTAATATTGGGTTGAGGGAAGTGAGGCCCTAAAAAAGGTTTTACACATTCAGGCCTTAAGACAGACTCCTTGTTATTTCAGCATAAAATACTTCTATACGAAAGGACTATTAACCCTGCATCTGAAGCCTTGCAGCCATGCTGTTAATTGTGTTAGAGTTCCTACTTCTCAGCTGGAGAGAGGATTGAAACTTCAGGTAAAGGTTTCCTTCCCATTCTCCACAATGCTCCTGTTTTTCACCTGTCCTCAGGGGATAAAGTGCACTCTCTGTTTTCTTCTTTATACTTGTCTATGTGTTGTAAACTATTCTATTTGAAACATATACTCATTTTCTAATTTTTAAAAATTAAAATTTCTATAACAGAAAATAAATTAACAAAGAATAACTTGAGAAGAGAGATTTTCTTAATTAGGAGATCTTCCTGTACGGCTGACAGATGGTAGGGAGATGCTGAGACTAATTTGCTTTTCAAGGTGAAAATCACACACTGTGTTCTGCCTCTTCTTTTTGGAGCTACAGAATTTCTGCAGAAAATATTGCACTGACATATAAAACCATGGAGTTTTCTGGTGCTCCTTAATTTTTGTACTACTGTAGAACATTTGTAGATTTTTTTAAAAGGAAATTATCCTTTATATCCAGTTTTTTACTATTTATATTTCTTTCACATTTTAATTTTTAATTACATATACATGTTTAACAAAAATCCCAACATCAGAAAAAAAATAGAGCATTCATGGCCCTCAAAATGCTATTTTCCCTAAAACAAAACATTAACTTTTTATAATAACCAATTTGTGTTATTTTAAAAATTACTCATTATATTTTCATTAGTTTTATTTGTTTTTTTAATATTTGATAATGTATTTTGACCATATCCACTCCTCCCATATCCAAATTTGTGTTCTAGCCCTTTCCTTTTATCCATAAAGTATAATTTGTGTAGCTCATATATTTATAGATGTGTGGCTTTCCTTTAGAGCACAGTCGACCTATCTGTGGTGACATTCTCAAAGAAAAGTGACCGTCTCTCAGCAGTTAGGAATTGCCACTAACTCCTCTGCTGTAGGCAGACCTCATTTCCCCATTCCATTTTGGGATTTGGTCTAGCTACAATTTGCTTGCTTCGGTTTGTGTGTTCTTCACAATGGCTTTGCTTTCACATGTGCTGCTGATCTGGTGTGTCTGGGAAATGCTGTTTCCTTGCATTTATTCATTACCTCTGACTTTTCCAATTTTTCCATGTGTTCTTTGCAGCACTCCCTGGGTCTTGAGAGGATGGGGTACACCTTACACATCCCATTCTTATTCTGTGCACCTTGGCCAGTATTTATTTATTTATTTATTTACTTACTTACTTATTTATTTATTTATTTTGGTGCTAATTAGCATCTACTGAAAAGAAAAGCTCCCCAGTAGAACATTAAGTGGTATTCCTCTATGAGTATAACAATAAGTCATTAAGAATCAGTTTAATATTAAGTGCATTTAGCAGCCTAATGACAGTCAGGTCTCCTCGTACTGACAAATGAAAAAGAAAGTGGGGAATACATGTGAGCTATTGGTATGATATAGAACTTTCTGAACATGACTTCAACAGCACAGTAATAAAGGATACCATTAATAAATGGGATCTCGTGATACCCAAAAGCTCCTGCAAAGCAAAGGGCACTATCATTCAAGTGAAGAAGCTGTCTAAAGAACTTTAGGGTAAAAACCTTTACCAGCTTAGCAGTCTCATAGGGATAGAATCTAGAATTTAAACAAAGCTACAAATAAATAAACCTCAAGAAAACAAATAACCCAATTAAAAATGGAGTATGGAGCTAAACAGAGGGTTCTCCAAAGATGAAATACAAGTGTCTAAGAAACATTTAATTTTTAATGTTTAATATTCTTAACCATTAGGGATCTCAGTAAGACTAGCTAAGACTTAAAATGATAAAAAAAATGCTGACAAGGATAGCAAGG
This sequence comes from Montemys delectorum, assembly GCA_019843815.1. Taxonomy (NCBI): domain Eukaryota; kingdom Metazoa; phylum Chordata; class Mammalia; order Rodentia; family Muridae; genus Montemys; species Montemys delectorum. The sequence continues at coordinate 26,466 of JADRCD010208431.1, read as the reverse complement.
GGAAGTACTAATTCACTGTCTTTGGGAGTTCAAACTGGTGCAGATGTTTTGGAAATCAGTGTGCAGTCTCAAAAAAGAAACAAACAAAAAACATGATCCAGCTATACCACTCTAGGGTATAAACCCAAAAGATTCTATATCTACTATTAGAGATACTTGCTCATCCATGGTCATTGTTGCTTTATTCACCTTAGCCAGAAAATAAAAATAGCTTAGATGTCCAATAATGAATTACTAGATGAAGAAAATGTAGTGTAATTACACAGTCAGTATTACTCAGCAGATGGATGGAGGTGGAAAGAAACATTCTGAGTGGGGTAACCCTGACTTAAACAGACAAGCATCACGTGCCTTATCTCATTTGCAGGTGTTAACTTTGAATCTTCAGATATGTGTGTTTCATTTGAAATACCCAAAGAAGGCGGAAAATTAGTAAGTGGATTTCAAGCCTAGAGAAATAAAAAGCAATGTTATAAAAGGTTAATCGGTATTAATGGGACAGGAACGATTGTTAGGGTCAATGATAGGAGCACAGCATAATGAATACGGAGAGGTATAAATAACTATAAAACTCCTTTGTAATAGTCATGGAAGCTTGCCCACTACTACCAAAACTTCCTAAAACATGTATATATTCATATACAAAAAGTTAAAATGTAGTTAACCTTTGATGGGACAATGATCCTATTGGATACCACAGATTAAGAAATAAAAAAATCCAATACCCGGAATGGGTTCCCTCTTTTGGAGTTGATAGCCAGTGATGTCCCATAGATCCTCTAACATTATTAGGCTAATATCAGTGTTATTGATTGCCTGTAAGAACTTGATAGTAACACTCCATTGCTGAAGACAATATGTGCATGACTAACAGAACATGGAAACTCGTAAGGGGGTACTGACCTGAGAGTGCTATCCTTTTTGACTATCTTTAATAGTGCCAGAATATGTTATGCATATACCAGAGGAGAAAAGTAACCAGCTGTGAACCTTGTAAGCTGCAATAATGACATACTTGATAAGACAAACTGGTACAATCATGGCACAAGAATCATGAGAGTAATCAACCATTTTCTGATTAGCTATAAGTCGTACTCATAAGATGAAAGTCATCCCTGGCATTGTTGCTGTTGGGCTAAGAATCTGTGGCTAGAGAGATACAGGTCTCAGGAGACCTTTGTAGATTCATCAAAACTATTTACTTGATACTTTTGTGAATTTGCTAAGGAATGCATATTCTTGACATAGTTGGTTCAGTTCATTCATTTTGACACTACCCAGGAATCCTTTCTTTATATGCAACATTATCTCGTCCCTGAGAGTAGTGGTACCAGATGCTAACAACACTTACTGAGATCTATCTTGGGCTAAACTGATATTTAAATATTTTGATGTTTAACTACTTAAAGATCTTAGTGTAAATGGAGTGTAGAAATTTTGAGAGCCAGTAAAGATTACCTATGTGGACCATAGGTAATTCATCACTTATCTTTTCCTTGCAACTCTTCTCCATTTTCTTTTTATTTCTCTTCCTTTCTTTACATCAACTGAAGATCCATATCCCAGGCAACATTTGTTGGAAAGAACCAAAACAGAAGAGAACTCATTATTATAATAAGCATGGATATTATGATTTTAATGTATTGGCATAGAACCCAGAGTTGTTAGCTACAAACAGCATAGCTATGTGTATAAAAATTTAAAACTCTTACTCACTATGTAAAATGGGTCATTTCTTGGAACTCAGATAATCAGCACTCCTCCTAAACATCCAGAATCTTATCTATCCTAGGAACTTAATGGATATGCAGAGTACAAGAATATGGCAACCAAGGGAAAACCAAACCTTGAGAATTGAGAAGATGACTTCATCTATGAATGGTTGCTCTATAACCTTCAGTTTAGTCTACAATACCCACACAAAAAAATGGACATAAAGGGGTATGCTTGAAACCATAGTACTCATGAGATGGAGAGAAGGTTCCTGGTACTCATTGGCCAGACAGATTGGCTTATGGGTGAGCCTCAAGCTTGTGAGAGATGATGCTTATATCATATACAACAAAGCTCCAAGTTATCTTCTGGCCTCTCCATGTATGTACACATTAATGCAAGCGTACTCTCATTCACATATAAAGAAATACACCCAGAGATGCACATACATCTGCATGCCCGTCCCAAGAACACACTCACAAGTACACACATATGCGCAATACGAAAATAAAATTATTTATAATTCTAAGGGGGTATTTTCTTGGCACAATCTTGCATCAATAATAATAGTGATTATATTGACACTAACAATAGTGATAGCATAACTATAAATTCTTATTTACACATGCTAAGTTATTTTAAAACATTGGTACTCCTATTCAAACTAGCATTGGTGAATTTTATCATCTTTGTGTTATAAAACAAAAAGTTAATATATACAAAGATTTATTAACTTGTCCAAAGTCATAAGTAAGGAAAAAGTGGCAGAGCTGGGGTTCAACCTCAGCCAGTTGATAACTCATCTGCACTGTACTCTGAACAATTCAGGAACAAGTTAAAAAAAAAGTTAACCTTGAGAAGCTTTATCTGAAGTAGAAACTCTTGCTTCACTCTCATAAAAAACAAACAGACAAACAAAAATAAAACAAACAACAACAACAACAACAAAAAAAAAACCACTCCACTGCTTTCTTCTACAACTTTAGTGTCACAGGGCATGCCTCTTCATGTCTATGATATCCAGATAGCTCTTAGAATGTTTGTCCTTATGTAACTATGAGGTAAATGCCAATTTACCAATAGAAACAATCCTTTACTGACTGAAGGTTACAAAATGCAGTCTGCATTTGGAAACCAGTTATGTGTGAAGCTAAAAGATTCTTTCAAATAATGATGTTAAGGGACTTGGCCTGTACAGTGCTATGCATTACAGTGGCTGATGTTCTGCAACTCATAGTTTCTGTGATGAGAGTTTGGGTTAAACCCCTTTTCCTGGCTGAGGTTTAGTATTTGAGCAGCCCCTGTTCCAAGCACCATCTGACTCCTATTTATTTAGATCATGAATATGGAACTATCTCAAGAGGAAAGGAATGGGAAAGACATCTGCAGATGACTGTGACAATATTTGAGGTTGTGCTTCTTCAGTTTAATGTACCTGTGCATCATCTGGGGACCTTATTAATATGCAGAGATTCTAACTTCACAGGTGTGGCAGATTGCAAGTACCACCACTATTCCTTATTTCTCTGCATGCCCATGTCCTTTTCAGCATGACCTTGAAATCTCTTTCTAAGGGATAAATTCTTTTTGTGTTATCTACTTAAATTTGCAGTGTCTGTGACTTGCTTTGACAAATAGATTAAGTAGAAAGTCTTGTTTAGTTACAACATCTTTGGGCCATTTCCTCTTTTGGGATTTTATAATTATTGTGTATTAAATTGAAGATAGACTGATTGAGAATAAGAGGTAGATGAAAATCCATGTATAGAGTCAGAGCTTTCTGTTCACTCCACGATAAGTGTAGAAGATGCATGAGGGAAGCCAGGCAAGGTTAAAAGATCCTCTAATAGTTTCATTACAAATGACAAATGATTAATGTTTTAGGACACTGGGTTTTATGGTAGCTGGCTACCTGGCAGTAGTTAAATGATATAGTATGACTGAAATAGGAGCTGATATTTTACATCTCTACTAAGATCTGAGGTTCTGAACCTAATGTTTCTGTTATGGTTATCTCTTCATTTTGTGTGTATTTGTGTACATGTGGGTGTGCTCGTGAGGGGAATGCATGTGTCTGTGCATCTGTGGATGTGTTTCTCTATATCCTGATGACAGTGTGCTTGCATTAGTGTGTCTATACATGAGGCTGCCAGAGGACAACTTGAAGCTTTGTTCCACAGGATACAAGCAGTCTCTGACTGGCTTGAGACTCACCCATAAGGCCAGTTTGTCTGAGCAGTGAGCATCAGAACTCCTCCTGTCTTCACCTCACAATACTATCTATGGTTACAAGCATATCCCACAATGCCTGAGAGTTAAGTTTCTGGGATACAGGATGGAAACTGCTCAGTCTATGCAGAAAATTTCATATGTAGCCTGGTTCTACATGACCATACTTGGAAGAATGGTTTTTCCATCCTTGATGGATGAGATGGAGGCGGAATGAGACAAGGAAGAGGAGGAAATCTGATGAAAATATTGTCTTGACAGAAGAATGCTATAGATGAACTTGGTCCCCTGAGGGCAGTGCTATTTCCAGCCAGGTGGCCAGAAACAAGAAAACAAGTTGAGCAAATCAGTAGGCAATCTTCCTTTTTTGTCGCTGCTTCAGTGAATACCTCCAGGTTCTTGTCTGAGTCCCCAACTCCCTCAATCGTGGACCTATATCTAGAATTATGAGGGAAATAAAGCTTTTCCTCCTCAACCTACTTTCGGTCAAGGTCTTTACCACAGCCTTAAAAGCAAAGTAAACCAAGTATGTAGATGGAAAACTCCCAAATACCTTTAGAAACTGGAGAGAATGTATTTACCTTACTTTGTTCTCAGGTAGACTAAGAATCCTCTACTCTAAGGTAAGAATTGACGTTTAATTTTCCAATGTTTTCTGGATTGTATATTTAACATTTTTTTATGTCATAGACATGCAGATATACTCAATGGATTTAGAATCCAGATCATATATGAGTGGTTGACTAGTTAATACAACAGTGAATAAGTGGACTGGATATCTCAGGGTAATATTCTTGGAAACCATCCATATCTCCACATCCTTATATTAAGAGGAATGGGAAGCAGTTTTTTCAATGACACCAGCACAAGCAGGACTTCAAACCCATATTTATGCCCCAAGATGCATGAATGGGAAGACCTTTCCTAAAAGTTTGAGTGTGTCTAAGTTGTCTCTCCTTTTGGTTAGATATTTTCTTTATTTACATTTTAAATGTTCTCCCCTTTCCTGGTTTCCCCTCTGAGATACCCCCATCCCCTTCCCCCTCCCCTCTGCTCACCCACTCACCCTTTCCTACTTCCTGGCCCTGGCATTCCCTTACGCTGAGGCATAGAGCTTTCACAGGACGAAGGGCCTCTCCTCCCATTGATGACCAACTAGGCCATTCTCTGCTATACATATGCTGCTGGAGCCATGAGTCCCACCATGTGTACTCTTTGATTGGTGGTTTAGCCCCTGGGAGCTCTGGGGGTTAGTTAATATTGATGTTCCTCCTATGGGGCTGCAAACCCCTTCAGCTCCTTGGGTCATTGGGGACCCTGTGTTCAGTCCAATGGATGGCTGTGAGCATCGACTTTTGTATGCTTCCTTGAAATACTTTGCACAAGCCTTGTCTCTTACTACCAAAAGCTGCCTAGGGTGTTAGAACTAGAGGAGAGGTGAGGGCTGGGTCAGAATTCAAGTGAAGCAAAGGTTGTTCATTGTGTAAACAGTAAAAAAGCTGATGCATGCAGTGGTAAATTTTGAAATGTGTGTACACATACATACATATGAATATACAAACAAATGTGCACACACAAACATGCACATAAACTCACAAATATGTTTATGTATTCACAGATAGATACACACACAGACACACACACACACACACACACACACACACACACACACAGAGAGAGAGAGAGAGAGAGAGAGAGAGAGAGAGAGAGAGAGAGAGAGAGAGTAGTTCTTTAGTATTATCAGCTGATTGCAGATCAGAACTCACTACAGATAATACAAGCCATCGATGGTTAAGTCTCTTTATAAAAAATGACATAGTGTTTGTATGTAACCCAAGCACATCTTCCCATTTACTTTAAGTCATTTGTAGATTACTTTAAATGTATAATACAATGTAAATGATATACAGTCATGCTGAATTATTTGGAGAATTATTTCAGAATAAAAATTATACATGTGCAGTTTGATCACATTGTTTTTTTTTCCTAATTAAGTGTTATCTACTGTTGGCTAAACAAACCAAAGGAGAATCTGTGAGTACAGCAGAGCATCTCACACAATTGTCCATATATGCTAAGTCTGAAAAACGGCAGTTCTAACTCAGTGCCTTGCCCATGTTCTCATTGAAACAAAGTAACATGAGCATCTTGGAAGAAGATGGTTTAGCATAAGAAGCTGCCTCAACTGCCCCCACCTATGAAAGGGAGTCACCATGTGTCTGCCTTCCAGGGTTGCATGAGTTTTAACTGTCAACACCCTTAGCATCTTCCTGCCTCCCAGACATTTCAGGAACGCCACTGGCTGTCACTGCATCCCTGCCCCCATCCTATTTCTCATCTCCCAAGCAGTGTCCTGTGAGTATACAGTGGCTATTCCCTGAGCCTTGAGAGACTGCATTTTAGCAGCATTAATAGCCCTTTGTCTGTCCTTAGAAAATGCTTAATTACTTGTTTGTATCTTGACTCTAATGTTGTCAGCCCTGAATTGCGTAGCACGAGACTGGGGCACCTAGCTCCTTCCTGGGTTGTTGAGTAGAGGTGAAGCTGGTGGCTCACAACATCTTTCCATCCTGAACTGAGCTGGATAATCAACAAACCCAGTACGAGATGCTGAGGAACCTGTAGCTAATTCCTCCCTGTTTAATTTAGTTGGGAGGCTTATAACTCAGTAACATCGTTACATTGGGGAAAAGCAGGGCAGTGCTTAATTTTTACTGTGAAGGAACATTGCCTCCTTCAGGAAAAGTACCCAGAGGGAAATTCATTAGTGAGCAAGCCTACCGGGGGAGGATAGCAAAGGGATCATGAGGTGGAGGCACTCTCATCCCCATGGAAACAAGCATCACAACATGACCATCTTCTTTGACTCTCAGCTTTTAGAGAACTTCATTCCTAACATGGCTTCAGATTTCCCTGGGAGGGAAGTCTGGAACTAATTTATGTATATTGTGGGCTTTTCCATTTCTCCAAAGATCAAAGTGAGCTGAGCAAAGCAGAAGCACAGATTGAGCATTTGGTGAAGCATAGGGGTAAATATGAATCTGTCGTTCCTCTGGGAGCAATGATTTCTTATTGTACAAAAAGCTAAAGCAAGCACTAGGCTGAGATTCTGAACTTTAAAGTCTGATCATCTGTCAACTTTCCCCATCTCTTATTTAGGTTTCTGTCACTTGCTTCCCACCATTAACCATTATAGTTAAAAGCACCAGATCCTGCCTAGCATACAGTTGTCACCAGTCATTTCCCTCCAATTGCATTCCATTCTTTTCTATTTCAAAATTCTGTCTCATCATCATCATCACTGATTTAACACATCAATCTTACAAGATCCAAGTGCTTATAGAAATATGCTTATCATTATAGAAATATAAGAAAATATGCCTTTGACTGATTTTTTTACAGCCACATTGCCCAGAGCCAAAGTTATTCGCAGCAATCTGTGTCTATCCTCCCAACACTTTTGTTCAGGTATTCACACACACAAACACACAAAAGCCTATACCAGATATAGTGGCTTTCCTCAGTAACCTGGTGTTGGATGACTGATTCCTAGAGTTTCCCAGTTGGGCAGTCCAGCCAAATTTGTGAAGCCCTGGTTCAGTGAGAAATTCTGCTTCTAAAAATAAAGTGGAGGGCAATATAAAAAAAAAACACTAGGCATCAAACTTTGGCTTTCATTTGCATATGCACACATGCACATGTAAAAAGTCTACAAAGATTTCGTACCTCCCAAGACAAAAAGGCACCGATATAAAACCACAATAAGAATCCTGGGCAATATATTTTTTTTTTCACTCCATGATGAATTAAAAATGCCTTCCCAAGCCTACAAGAAAGATCTATTGTATTCTTTTCCAGTATTATGAATACCTCATACTATATTTAAAGTTTTGTTTTCCTAATTTTTTACAGGTTAATTATAAAATATTGCAGAAATAATAAAAGGAACACAATGGGAAGTAGTTATGTCCTTTCCTACTTACTGCTCTTAATTAGGTTTTTCAGAAACTTCTTATGTCAATATTACCTTTCTAAACTGCCTTTGGTAAGGATGTACAGACAGTGTTATTAAACTAATAGAAAATTACATGCAATCCGGCTCCACTAAACGTGTCACCTAAAGAAAATCTGTGCAAAGGAGAAAGGTGAAGTAAATTCAAGTTTCTATTATCCAACAAAGGCTTCATATATCCTGGGAGAGCTAGAAAGTCCTCACAGACATCAGCTATGAGGACGGCCAGCCACGGGCTGGGACTCATAACCAGTTCACTATCTAGGAGTTGCTCACCATCTGTGCCCATTGAGGTGGTTTGGAGATTGATCCACTGTGTATGCACACATTCACTTCTGTGTGCATTTGCTGACTTGAAATTACTGCTTCTGAGTCCCAGGCACATGGCAGTGCTTCCCAGGTCCCAGGCCATTGTTTTAACCCTTGAGTTCTTAGATTCTCTTCTCCTAGGATTTTGTTCATAGAAAGAAGAGTTTTTAGAATTTCTGAAAGATGTATGTTTTTGCTTTCAGAGTGGATTATATTTTAGTTGTATAACGAATTCTAGAAACAAGATATTTTTTATAAACGCTTTAAAGAAATTGAATGTTCTTGTGAAATGTCTACCAAAATTGAATGATTTTTTTCTTTATTGAAAAAAAACTTTTTAAAAGTCTGTGTTCACTGCATTATCACTTTTGAATGATTTTAATTGTGAATACCTGTACTTTTAATATATTTTGTAATGGGAACTGAAAAGGAACTCTCACCTAAATGTTTCTGTATGATGTCTTACAACGGAAAGCTGAAAATCTGAAGAAGGGATTTTACTGCTAGGAAAACATCATAGTATTATATTAATTAGATTATTATATCTGTTCCACCTTCAAGATTATAAAAATTTAAAAATATGACACAGTAAAAGAAGGTCACTTAGAAAATGTTTTAATTATTTTTATTTAGGGTTACTTTTGATTTGACCAGATGTTTGATCAAATCGCTCATAGAAATAGTAAAGCATCTATGAAATGATGGAAAGATAGAGATGCGGTAGAACACCCTCTGTACTATGGTTCATCCATTTAAAGGAAGAGAATTATGAGAAATGTGACAACATGGGTGGAGTATGAGAACACAACAGTAATTTCAGTAAACCAGGGACATAAACACAAGAATGCCATGACCACGATCAACACAGACACACAGTCTCAATGAAAGTCGAATAGTTGTCAGAGGCTAAGAGGATAGGGAAGAAGTGAGGGTAAGGAAAGGTTATTGGTGGGAGCTGAGTGCTTGTTATTGAGTATGACAGGCACTGCAGTAATTCATCATAAAAGACTTATAGTCCACTTTGTTGAAAATTCTTGTGTCCCAGTTCATGGCGGTGTTGCCTAGTTAGGAACAAGTATTTACCTGCATCATCCAGAGGTGCTTATAGATTTGCCTTTTTACTTTGCCAAGGCCCAGGATGCAGTTGCAGCTACATGTAGGAAGAAGCCCTGGTGTGCCAGTGCATAGTAGGGAGACTAGATGAACAATGATGCACTACTTGTTTTCAAAGGCTGGAAGAATCGGCTTGGGATTTTCACCATAAATGTTATAAATGTTTGAGGATAGGCTCTGTTTAAGCTGACTTAAGCAATTTATGAATGCACCAGCATATTCCTCTGTACATAGCTAATATTATTTTTGCTTAATAAGTGTAAGTAATAAAATAAAAATTATATCAAATGATCTCTTCATAAAGTTGTTTGCTGCATGAACATTCTAAAACTAGCTCAATCTCTACCTACAGAGACAAGAATTTCTGTTCAGAGTGAGATATCTGGTTAAACAATAAACTATGTGCTTAGACTGGGCAGTAGTTGCTTTGCAGGAACTTTTGTTTAGGATTCTTTTGTTTCCGAGAAGGAATGATCATCAGCTTGCATCATGGGCCTTGGCAAAGTAAAAAGGCAAATCTGTAAGCGCCTCTGATTGATGCAGGTAAATACTTGTTCCTAATTAGGAAACACAGCCATGAACTGAGACACAAGAATTTTCAACAAAGTGGACCATAAGTCTTTTTATGATGAATTACTGCAATGTCTGTCATACTCAATAGCAAGCACTTATCCCAGTTGCTATGACATCCATGCATCTCCACATTTTCTGGATATATCTCGTGGCTCAATCACACCACAGTGATATAGTTAAATATATCCTAGTCCATAAACACAATACAATCTTCACAGTCAGGAAATTTTCATTAATATATCACCAGCATCTAATCCTAAGAATCTATTTATGCTTCTTCAATAAAATGATCAGGCTTAAACATCATATATGTCCTGTCACTTTAATGTTTGTTGCTTCAGTGTTTTATGTATACGAATGTTTTGTGCTCAGGAATGTCTGTATGCAGAGGTCATGTGTACAGAGGTCAGAAGAGTACATTTGAGCTCCTGGAACTGAGTTTATAAGTGTTTATGAGCTACCATATGAAAGCTAGAATTCAAAACTGGGTCTTCTGGAAGAGCCACCAGTGCTCTTAGCTTCTAAACTATTTTCCAAGCCTCACTTTAGAGTTTTCTTTCCGATATATCCATTGCGTTTTATATTAAAAAATACCTTTGGCTGTAGGTAGAATACCTATATATTATGCTTCCTTCTCCAAATAATTTTATAATTTTATTTATGAATTTATGGTTTTCACTTTTAACCATGGGCCATCTATCACACTCTTTGATGGAAAAGCTGCCTTTACTTGTTGACTTGGCTTCTTTGTGCTAAATTCTGTGTGCCAATTGTTCCTGATCACTTTCTGGCATAATAAATTTTCAAGGATATTTTATATCTTGTCTGTGGCCCTGAAATCAGTCAACTCCCCAAAGAATTTCTCATTCTATTTGTTTTAGAGTAGCACCTTGATAATTTCATGTAGGTTTCTTCATACAGGTATGAACATCTACAGGAAAACGTGCCTTCTTATGTATCAAATATGTTCAGTTTGTGCTTGTACATATTAATCTATATATACCTTTATCCTTACATACACTGAAAACGTGAACTCATATCAATATCTGTAACTCTTAATATCATGGGTACTTTATATTTAACTTTTTTTTAACCAGACTTACTCTCTTTTTCAGTATAAAAAATGGATCTGTCAGTATCCTTAATGTAATACACATATCCCCTCATATGTGAACTATTTATACTGGCCAGTATAACCTTCCATCTTCTCTAAGACACTGTCACTGTCCTTACATGCATTAAGATCTGACTGTGCCTGCAGGACCAGACTCAACAAATCCTTATCTACACGTCTTGCCACATATTTCAGGCTTCAACACTTTTCTGGGTTGGTACCACTTCTTCTCCTGACTCCTTGACATGAGTTGATGCAGCAATTCCATCTCAACCCTCACACAACATCACCAGCAGCTCTCAGCTTGGGCTAAGCTTGCTTTCCAGTTTTCTTAGATTCATCCCCCACTGTCTTTTTGATGAGAGAATTTCCTTTCCAGCCCAGGTTCCTATACCATAGCATCTGCCATCCTTGAATACTAAATTCTATTTAAGTTTTTGACTAAATAACATTCCGTTTTATGTATAAAGTACATTGTGTTTATCTATTCATCATCCATGGACATCTATGTTTTATTGGTATTTGGGTTATTGCATATATGTTATGAATATAGTTGTACACATTTTGATGAAATCTCTGATCATAATTATTTGGGATGTATACACAGAAGTAGAATTTATGAATTATAGGGAAACCCTTTATTTTTTTTAAGGAGCCCCACATTATTTTCCATAGAGGCTGAATCATAAATTTTTTGTATATTGCCAAAAAATTTACTTGTGCAAGCACAGCATGAATGTTATAACAGTAATCAAACACTCACTGGTTGAACTTGAGGCTTACACCACAGGATAGCACTCATTACTGGTATTATAAATTATGCATATAAAATGCTATATTTATGTACATATACTATACATCTATATCTATCTAGTTTATAGATATATAGATGTGGATGTTCACACACAAACACACACACACAAACACACCAATATATCTCCATGTCTGGGGAAGTATTAGGTCCCATGTAGGGATCTACTAATATTATCAAGCTGAGCCAGCAGTATTATTTTCTATTTATTTTGTTTTGTACCCATAAAAAATATTACTCTTGGCATTAACCAGAGAAGCCACACTTGGAGATGAACTGAGGCAAAGTAAGGGATGTATGACTACTGTTGTTGCTAAAATAAATTAAAATTGAGTGCTCAGCTATAAACAAGAATTTATTTTTATTTTTTATAATTATTAATTTATTTACATCCCAAATGCTGTCCTCTCAGTCTCCCCCTCACAGAGACCCTCCCCACCTCTCCCTCTTCTTTACTTCTGAGAGATGAACCCCCATCCCCACTATCCTCCCACACTCGCTATCTTCTCACCCTGGCATATAAAATCTCTGCCAGATTATGCACATCCTCTCCCATGGAGGCCAGACAAAGCAACCCTGTTGGGGGTACAACTACCACAGTCAGCCTACAGCTTTAAGAAGAGTCTCCACTCCAGTTGTTGGGAGCCCCACATGGAGACTGAGCTGCACATCGGCTATATATGTGACAGGAGCCTATGTGTTCTTTGGTTAGTATCCCGACTCTGATAGTTCCCAGAGACCAGGATAGTTTACTTTGTAGGTCTTCCATTGTGGTTCCCACCCCCTCAGGTCCTTCAATGCTCCCCCTAACTCCTCCATAAGAGCTGCTAAGCTTTGTCTAATGTTTGGTTATGGGAATCTGCATCTGTTTCAGTCAGTTGCTGGGTAGAGTCTCTCAGAGGACAGTTATGCTAGGCTTCTATCTACAAGCTTAGCAGAGTATAATTAATAATGCCAGGGATTGGTGTTTGCTCCCGATATGAGTTTCAAGTTGGGACAGTTATTGATTGGCCATTCCTCCAGTCTCGGCTCCAACGTTGTCCATGCATTTTCTTTATACAGGACAAATTTTGGCTTGAAGCTTTTGTGGGTGGATTGGTGTCCTTATCCCTTCACTGGTGGTCCTGCCTGGCTATGCGAGGTGGCCTCTTCAGGCTCCATGTCCCCACTGTTAGGCATCTTGGCTAAGGTTACCTGCATTGATTCCTAGGAGCCTCCACCATCTCAGGTCTCTGAGACTTGGGTGTTTAGGTAGAACTATTTCCAATTTTCTGAGAAACTGCCAGGTTGATTTCCTGAGTGGTTGTACAAGTTTGCAATCCCACCAATAACTGAAGAGTGTTCCCCTTTCACCACATCTTCAACAGCATGTGCTGTCACTTGAGTCTTTGATCTTAGCTATTCTGATTGGTATAAGGTAGAAACTCATAGTCATTTTGATTTACATTTCCCTAATGACTAAGCACTTTGAACATTTCTTTAAGAACTTCTCAGACATTAGGGATTCCTCTGTTGAGAATTTTTTTGTTTAGCACTGTACCCCATCTTTTAATTGGGTTATTTGGTTTGTTAAAGTGTAACTTCCTGAATTCTTCTTACAGAATTTGGACATTAACCTTCTGTTAGATGTAGGGTAAGGGAAGAGCTTTTTCCAATCTCTAGGCTGCCATTTTGTTCTATTGAGGGTGCCCTTTGCCTTACAGCAGATTTTTAGTTTTATGAGGTCCCATTTATCAATTGTTGCTCTTAGAGCCTGAGCCATTGGTATAAATCAAGATCAGATGAACTATCTAAATAGTCCAATAAGCCCTAAGGAAATAGAAGCAGTCTCCCAACTAAAAAAATAAAAAATAAAAATTCCAGGGTCAGATGACTTAACGTAAAATTCTACTAGATGTTCAAAGAAGAGCTAATATTAATACTCCTCAACCTATTCCACTAAATAGAAACAGAATGAACACTACATAATTCATTCTGTATTAAAATTATTAGAGAAATCAGAGATTCTAGGTATATACCTAGACATTATAAAAGTAATTTACAGCAAGATAATAGCCAACATAAAACTAAATGGAGAGAGACTTGAAGCAATCCCACTAAAATCAGGGACAAGACAAGGCTGCCCATTTTCTCCCTATCTATGCAATATAGTACTTGATGTTTTAGCTAGAGCAATAAGACAACAAAAGGAGACAAAGGGGTATGAATTGTAAAGGAAGAAATCAAGGTTATCACTATTTGAAGTTGGTATGATAGTATATATAAACAATTTCCCAAATTCTACCAGAAAACTCCTATAGCTTATAAACAACTTCAGCAAAGTAGTTGGTATAAAATTAATTCAAAAGAAATCAGTAGCCTTCCTTTGTGCAAATGATAAATGGGCAGGAAAAGAAATTAGGGGGACAACACCCTCCACAATAGCCACAAATTATATAAAATACCTTGGTGTAACTCTAACCAACAAAGGAAATATCCATTATGACAGCAATTTCAAGTCTGTGAAGCATGAAATTGAAGAAGATCTCAGAAGATGGAAAGATGTTACATGTTCCTGCATAGGTAAAATTAACATAGTGCAAATGGCTATCTTACCAAAAGCAATCTACAGGTTTAATGCAATTCCCATTAAAATTCCAACACAATTTTCACAGACCTATAAAGAGCAATTCTCAACTTCATATGAGAAAACAAAAAAACCCCAGGATAGCCAAAACACTCCTGAACAACAAAAGATTCTGGAGGAATCATCATCCTTGACCTCAAACTACACTACAGAGAAATAGTGATAAAAACTGCATGGTATTGGTACAGGAAAAAAAAAAACAGTTAATCAATGGACTTGAATCAAAGGCCCAAAAGTAAACCCACCCACCTATAGACTCTTAATTTTTGACAAAGAAGCCAAAACTATACAATAGAAAAAAAAGAAAGTATCTTCAACAAATGGTGCTAGTCTAACTGGATGACTACATGTAGAAGAATACAAATAGATCCATATTTATCACCCTGCACAAAACTCAAGTCCAAATAAATCAAGGACTTCAACATAAAACCAGATATATTAGATCTCATAGAAGTAGCAAATAGCCTTGAATGCACTGATACAGGAGACCATTTCCTGAATATAAACAAGAATTTAAAGCACCTACTCTCAAAGTCAGAGTGTGTTGTAGAATAGTAAAATGATGGAAGTGCCAGAAGATAGAAAAATAGGCTACAGAGTGCTACCTTTGGGGTTGATACCACCAAAGCAATGAAGATCTCAATGGAACTGAACAACAATAGGCCCCCTCAACAGACAACCATAGGTGTGGGAAGAGCTCAAGAGACTCTGTCTACTTGTGCCCACCTCTACTAAGCAGTTGACCACAGAGAGATTAAGGGATTACAGAGTCATTGCCATAAATTGAGTGAATATTGGTGGGCTCTACTGGAGAATTTCAGACCACAGAATAGCACACAGATGACCTTGGCTAAACTCAAGTGTCTCAAAAGAAAACAAAATCATGCAAACTTGGAAAAACAAATATAGGAAGGAGAGTGTGAGATGGGATGGAGAAAAATGAAGAACAGTGGGGGGTAAGAGTAAGCAAAATGTTGGTGAATGTGTGAAAATGTCAAAGAACAAACTTGTAAAAAAATCTATTCTGCATGACTAAATATGTAAAGTTCGCTGAAGACAAAATTTACAAATTGCAGTCCTGACATAACCAATTTTAGTTACCCTGAGATTATTTGCTTTACATATGATCCTTCTATTAAGTTTTCAAATCACAGCCAGTGGCACTCAGTGAGATATTTTTATCATACAAATATATCTTAGATAGTTATACATTTAGTACAGATTTATTTTCCTGAAATTTGATTCTGTAGTTATAAATACTACTACATCTATGCTTTAATATTGTGGTGTTTTACTGATACATGTGCACTCTGTTCTCTGTATTAAAAATGCAGTGTTTGTTCTTCCCTTTCCCAAAGAGATGAAGCTACACTACTACTTGTAACTATAAGCTCAAGATTTTACTAATATTGACTGGTAAGAATTGTACACAGTTAATATTCTATTGAATTTTACTCTGTGCCTTCCTCAATTCTATTCCTTTCTTCTCCTCTACTGCTTCATGTGCCTACCTGACACCTAAGACGAGTGTAGGGGTCAAACTCAGAGAAAGAAGTCAAGCTTCTGGCAGTTTAAGTAAACATCCCAGGACACTGAATACTTTCATTTTCTATTCCCTGCACACTGACACCACCTCACGAATTGAGGACTGGCTCAACTGACTACTTTATGCACAGTGACTCCGGCTCCATCAGTGGACTCAACCAGAGTATGCATTTCTTAATGGCTGCTGCATGCTTCAGGACATCCTTGGGGATCACTTCATGTTAAGTTTATAGGAAATCCTGAAGGATTTTCAAAGAGTGTTCAAAAGAAAGAAAAATTCTCTTCTTTATTAGCATTTCTGTTTCTGGTCTCTGTATCTCCAATTCTCTTGATTTCTTTTTCAGTCATTATTGCATGTAGAGCAATCACACATAGTTTAAAAGAGTATATGAAAGATACGTTTTGGCAACTTAAATATTTAATATCTTTACTATCCCATTATACTTAAATTCTTATGTTGCCTAGGCATCATGCCCTTCAGAATCTTGGTGATACTTTTTTTGGCTTTCAATTTCTAATTCTGCTGGTATAAACCCTAATACCATTCAGATTCTGGCCTATCTATCTATCTATCTATCTATCTATCTATCTATCTATCTATCTATCTATCAAGTCTATCTCCTCTGTGTGTTTTTGTGTATGGTATGTATGTGCTTTTTTGTGCATGTGCATTGCATTCAGTCTTTAGTTGTCAGATATATTATTAGAATTTTTCCCTTTGGTAATTTCCCCTCATGATTTTCTCTCTTCACTTCATCAGGGTCGTCTACTGTTCGATCCTGGGTTTCTTGTGTGGAAATTTAACATTGGTTCATATGCTCTGATTTGTAGGTTTGAGAAATACCACAATCTTTATTTTCTGATGCCTCTCTTGAATTTTGTTTTCCACTATAACAAATTTAATCATCTAACGAAGATGTACTTCATTTCCCTTTTTAACCTTTGGGTTTTGTTTGGTAGGTGTACCTTCTTCTCTGATTTCTGACTGAGTATGAGGTTTCATATCTGTTCCTTCTGTCACCACTACAGTGGATAGTAGTAATATTGCCCATGTGGTTTCCCCTCGCTACTCTCAACTCCAGGCACAGTTTAGGTATTATAGAACCTCCTATGTGAGTTACTACCCACCTATTCTTAACAACCGTTTTCCTTGGCCTTTTCTCTTTTGTCCTCATCAGTTCTTGCTGTCTTTCACTGTGGTGTAGGAGGAAGTAGCACTGAGAACATGCTTTCAACTTATCAGTTTTAACCTGAAAGGCTGGAAGCATAGCTGAGTGATGCAGCTATTGCCAGTATTCTCTCAAAGCCTTGGCTTCTACCTACAGCCTCAGTAATCCCAATAACAATAACGCAGTGTTAGGGTTAGGCAAAGACCAAGTGAATCAAATCACTTATGAACCTCTGTCTATCCATACTGCGTTTATAGAACTTGCTACTATGTATCTTCATATCAATAAGACCTTCATATCTGGTGAACTCAGGTGAGGAGGAGAGAAATCTGATTGTAGGTTTTTTTCTTGCACAGTGATGTATCTGTCCTTACTTCCTCTGTGTCTGTGTGTTCTATGGAAGTTGAGCATTTTCTAAAATGAGTAAATTTCTCTCACATTTTCCCCTCTCTTATCCTGAAGGCTTTCCTTGAGTTTATCTTTCATATTTAATTATATAGATCTTATTATTGATTGATATTTTTATTTCTCACTGAGATCTTATACTTGTCTTATAAGAGCAAAATTAGCTTCCCATTGAGAAGCCAGAAAATATTTTAAATAGCACAAACAGTAAACTATATCTTAGATCACACTCTAAAATTAACTTTTTGAAAATGATATTTTATATAAGTACTCTGACATTTTGGTTTTTAAACTGAGCATGAAAGATATATATGTGTGTGTATATATATATGTATATATACATAAATACACACACACACAATTTTCCATGTTTTTATTCCTGACAGCATGTATTTAATGTTTGCACAGAGATGTTTACTCTTATCAAACATCTATACATAAAAGATGCAACTTATTTTAGTCTTAACTGGGAAAAGTTTCAAGCACACTGTATAATGAAGAGCAAAATAAATACCATATACATGCCCTTAAGTCAAGATCTAAGATACACAAACACACATGTACACACAGAATTGTGTGTCTGTAAACATATATTGGGGGTCTTCTTTTAGTGTATGTAGAATGTATGTGTGTGAGTGTGACATGTGTGTAGGTACCCTTTACACGTGTGTATAGGTCAGATGTTCATGTATGTCTCTTTATTGCCCTCTCTCCATCTTATCTTGGCAGAGGCTAAATATCTTTCTGAACCTGAAGTTCATCAGTTCTAAACTGGTTCATCAGCAATTCTCGGAGATCGCCCGAGCCTAGTAAGGAGACAACTTGTATGGGTCTAGAAGATGGAACATAAGAAGGATTCCTTTGAAGGAATTCCAGAAGACAGTGAGTGAATCCCAGACATTGGTCACTTTTTTACCCTGAGGGAATTTGGTTTTGCTTTGTTTTGATTGTGACTGTGCCCTGGTTTGGTTCTTCCCACTTGAAATAAAAAAAGTATTTAATTCACTTATTATTTTACCAGAGCCCTTGATTAAAAGACTTTGATATTGTAGAGAGTGTTTGGATGTGTTAGAGAGACCAAACTTTATGAGATTCTTAGGGAAATGGATGGATCTGGAGAGTATCATCCTGAGTGAGGTAACCCAAACACAAAAGAACACACATGGTATGCATTCTCTGATAAGAGGTTATTAGCCCAGAAGTTTGGAATACAGGAAGAAGAACCCACAAACTCCAAGAAACTTAAGAAATTTTAAAGATTACATGACTTTTAAAGTTGGTAATAAGTTTTATATTGTGGTATTTATATATGATCTCAGGAACAATAAGAAAGGAAAGGATTTGATTTGGTAAATGATGTGTGTGTCAAGATGACATTTTTTAGGACTAAAATAAAGGGCTATAGCGTAGATTTTTTATCTTATTAACTCAAAGTTGGCCACGATTTATAGCAATTCAAATAATATGTTTAAGAAGGCAAACAACATTTCTGTACATAACTTAATTAGACCTAAATATATACATCATGTTATACACAAGAAATGAAATGTTACTTGATAGTCTTTAAAGCTGGATGCAGCGGGCACTATTCATCACTTTTGAGTCCATGAATGTAAGTTAAATAAGCCTAACATAAAATGAGTGCAGGTGAAACCGTTCTGCAGTTTAAGTAGTTCAGTCATTTAAATCAATTTCCCTTATTAGTGCAAATTAGTTTTGCAAGTAAATATGTTTTCATGGTTCCCTACACGCCAGCACCCACCTCACTGCAGAGTCTCAGAGTAAATTACTGATCACATTTAGATCAGGTGGTTCCAGTGTGGGAAGACCTTAAAAGAAATATGGCAGTGACCCAGATAGTTACAGGTGCCCTTCCTGTTAGCCTACCATTTCTCATGCTCTTTTATTTATTCTCTCTCTGACACTTATCTATCTTCATGGAGGCAAATGACTAAATGACTTAGGCCTCCTGGGACCTAAGGACCATCTTTAAGACTCTTCTGCAAGGCCCACAGCACCTTCTGGTATCACCCCTTTCCCATCCAGGAACTTCCAGTCTTGCCTCTTTTACATGGAGTAACTGGTGGGGGAGGTGTCAGTCTACATCCAAACTGGAACACCTACTTTGGTTCACAAAATACTTAAGTATTCACAAAAATACTTAAAATGTATCAAGTATGGCCAATTGATTCAAGAACTTCAAATTAATAAAATAATTTAATCATCAAAAGAATCCTGTGCAGTTGCTATTATTATTGGGGGGGGGGTACAAAAAGCAACACATAATTTAAAGAAGTCACCTTAAAATGAAGCCATAGTCAGCTTAGAACCCATGTGGTCCATCTTAGGAGGCTACCTTTTTATAGATTTCCTGCAGCTTTCTTCTAAATATCACATGCAACTTTGAGGCTTTCCCTTAGAAAACACTGTAATGTTTAGTTTTATATAACAGTTGGATTTGGTCACAGGTGCAAAGGTTCTTGGTCCAACATTCTCATGTGCCAGTGACGATATTTATAGATGAGGCTGACATCTAAATTGACAGACTCAGTAACACAGAGGCACTTCTCAGTATGGCTGGGACTCATTCAAGCCACTGAACAAAAGGATGAACCAAAGAGGGCTCTTCCCTCTGCTTGAATCTTGAGGCAGTTTCAAAGTCTGCTATCTTTAAGATCTGAAAATGACACTATCAGCTCTCCTGGCCTCTGGGCTGCAGATTTCTGAGCTGCTCCAGCTCCAAAAATCATGCAGCTATTTCCTAATACATACATAGGATTCACACATTTATATCTATGTACAAATAAAGTCACATACCATATAAGAGTTAGAAATATATATTTAATAACTACATATAAGTTCCTCATATAAGATATAAACATACATATATACGCATCTGTATAGATAGATGTGTGGATAAATATCTATCCAATTGATTTTCTTTCTCTGGAGCTGATCACAACAAGGATACATGGTGCTGCAGAGGTGGCTCAATGATTAGGAGGACTTTTTGCTCTAGCGGAGGATGTGTGGGTTCAGTTCTGAGCACCTCCATGGTGACCCACAATCATTTGTAACTCCAGATACTGCTTATCCAACATGTTTTTCTAACTTCTGCAAAGCTAGGCATTCATGAGCTATGCATATGTGTGTGTGTGTGTGTGTGTGTGTGTGTGTGTGTGTGTGCATGCAAATCATACAAACACATAATATAAAATAAATACATCTAAAAAAAACAGTGGAAAAATCACAAAAGAACCCAAAATGAAGATATATGATCTCCCTAATACAGGTTCTCCCTAATAGTACAGATTATGGTGTAGATTATCTTATGAAGAGATCAGGTATATCCATGCACATAAACAATTGTTTAAATATTCTATTTTTTATTTTAAAATGAATTCATGATGTATATATAATACAGTCTCTCTAAGCCACACTGATTTTTATACAAGATTGTTTCAATTTATTCTGTAATCTGTAAGACATTAGGCTTAGTGGAAATAAACTTAAGACATTTTTGTATCCGGAAACAGAGGTGTGAATATGTTATAGTTCTCTTCTGTTACAGGGGATTTTATCTATGTTACATTAAACCACAGTCTGGAGTGATGGTTCAGCAATCAAAAGCATTTGTGGTTGCTCCAGAGTATATGGGGTTAGGTCCTGGTAACCACCTGATAGCTGACAACTATCCAGAACTCCAGTTCCAGGGAATCTGACATCCTCTTGTAACCTCTGCGGGCACCAGATATGCAAGTGGTGCACATGCCTACACTCAGGCAACATACATATGCAACAAACTAAAATAAATCTATGGAAGGTT
This sequence comes from Montemys delectorum, assembly GCA_019843815.1. Taxonomy (NCBI): domain Eukaryota; kingdom Metazoa; phylum Chordata; class Mammalia; order Rodentia; family Muridae; genus Montemys; species Montemys delectorum. Next base: position 5,021 of record JADRCD010208431.1, on the reverse strand, counting down.
TTAATTAAATTTTGCCAGTAACACTAAAGCATACATCTTCTACTTTGTGATCTATCTACTATCCTCAATCATTAAGTATATACTACATATACTTTTGCATGTGAAATATGTGTAAGCTATAAAATATATTGATAACCTATACATATACCTAGATGCATAGAATTGTAATCAATCGCATGGTGTTGTTATCAATTATATGAGAAGTCTTATGTTATGTTGTGTTTACATCAGGGCACTGATAAAGAACTAAACCTGTGGCATCCAACCACACAGCTTATAAAGTACAGGATAATTGAATATAACTGCACTTAACTGAGGAGTTATCTAGTTTTCCATGTTTTAAATTATATAGTAATGCTGCAGGAAAACTACCAGGCTCATTTTAATAAACCGAATCATTTTATTTATAATATAATAGTAAAGAGAAAGAAATTCGAATCTCAGAACATCAGATCTTTTGTGAGGGGACTATCATCAAAACAGACAAACAGAACTAGGGAAATAAATGATGTAAGTCTCTTACTTCTTGGTTATGGTATGTAAAATGGCTACTTAAGCTTCATTCTCAACAAAAGAATTTTGAATTTTGAATTTGATATGTTATTCATGAATTTTTTAAATGATTAAAAATAAAAGTAAATGCTTTCTACCACTTAGCACCTTGAAGATGTTCCTTCATACCCATGGGCAAAGAAAATTTAGGTGTCTGTCTCCAACAGCGTGTCTCACTTGTGCATCTAAAAACATTTTAGTAGTCATGTTTGTAAAGCAAAAAAAAACAAAAAACAAAAAAAAACGTGTAAGCAAGATTTACTTATCAACTGTCACATATACATATAAGATTTTATTGTTTTAGCACATGTGAAGGATAAAGAGAATACAAATAAGTATCAAATAAATCCCATGAATACTAGGTTTAAAAAAATCATAGAAGGATGCATGAACCAATATTTGTATAAAGCTTCAAGCCTAAAAAGTAAGGAAACTGGAAACTTAAGGACATGGTTAGTTCATACATTGATACACGTATATAACTGATATATACTACTGTGTGTTGTATAAACATATAGGGATCAATATATTGTATAGCTTCATTCATACAATTATATACTACATATACTGGATAATTGAGAATGGTAGTTATTTTACAATGTAGAAGACACATGCTTTAGTACACTGGCAAAGTTTAATTAAAACATTTTTTAGATTCATGCTATTTTGTGTATTAAAGTGTTTTGTCTGCAGGTAGGCATGTGTGCCACCTGCATATTTGGTGCCTGCAGAGGCCGGAAGATGGTGTGAGATTCCCTGGAACTGGAGTTATGCGTGGTTGTGAGCTATCATGTGGGACTGGAACAATGCCTTCTGCGAGAGCAACAAATACTCTTTATTGCTGAACCATCGCTCCAGCCCCTGGTTCACTTTTAATCTGCACATCAGACTGGCTACCTTCTTAACATATTTACCAGGAGTCAGGTCTAAGATCTTCTGCAAGAACACTAACTCTTCTTGGCTTGTAGACTATCTCTTTAGCCCCTATTTTGTTTTTTATTAAAAATAAATTCTTTTATACAGTATACACTGAGTATGGTTTCTCTCCGACAACTCCTCCAAGATCCTCCCCACTTCTGTCCATCCAAATTCATACCCCAGAAAACACACATGAATCCAAACAGGCATAGAGCGATAATAATAACAACAGCAGCAGCAGCAGCAACAACAACAACAATATGGTAAAATTAAAACAAACAAGAATATGACAAAAGAGACACATATACAGAAGAAAAAGAGCCAATGAAAGAATGACAAAAAACACACACAGAGAAATCCAATAAAACCACTAAACTAGAATCCTTACTATCTATCTATCTATCTATCTATCTATCTATCTATCTATCTATCTACCCATCAAGAACATATGAGGTAAAAAGTAAATAAATAAAAGTAAAATCCTTGATAAAATATTACAAAAATGAAGAACCTCCTAAACCACAATTGAGTTTGTTTTCTGTGGAACAATCTACTGCTGGGCATAGGGCCCGCTCTTAAGATTGGTTTGTATACCAAGTAAAACTTGGTTGGAGTGAACTAGTTTTTCCTCGCAAACCATTATTAGAAGGAGATAGCTTCTGGGGATGTGTGTTCTTCTCTTGGAGCTTGTACCCTGTTTGAGTGAGACTTGTGCAGAGACCCTGTGCAGGACACTAGGATCTCTGTAAGTTTGTATGAACAAATGTTTTGAAGGCCTTTTTTCTTGGTGTCCTCCATTCTTCTTGGTTTATAAAGTCTTTCTTCCTCCTTTTTCTCAGCTTCCTAAGTACTGAACAGAGGAATTTGATGGAGACATCTCATATAGGTTTGAGTGTTCCAAGGCCTCCTAATCTCTGCAGATTTTCCACATGTGATTCTCTGTATTTGTTACTATCTTCTGTAGGAAGAAGCCTCACTGATAATTTATCGCAAATTTTATTTTAGGATGTTCAGATTTCCTATGTTCTTTTAATAATTCAGAAACACACACACATATTTACACCAATAAATCCATGCTTTATTCTCATTTTGTTACATGGGTACATGGTCCTTTCTTCGTTTCTTCTTGTTAGTATGTTAAGAATTTCATACAACGAATTTGCTCACATTCACCTCTGTCCCTCACTCATCTGAGATCTACTCCCCTATTTCTTTAGCTACCAAAGTTTTGACTTCTTTTCTTTTTCTTTAAACCATTGAGTCCAATCTGTGATATCCCTATACACTTGGAGATATGGTTTTATACTACAGCATGGTCTACTTGCCTGAGACCATACATTTACAAAAACCCATCTCTTTACCAACAGTTATCAATTGCCGGTAGCTCCTCAACTAGAGAATGAATAAATTGCCTTTCAAGCTCTACTTCCTTGCCTCAGGGACCACTATGGATCATAACTGGTGGACCCTGGAAGGGGAAGAAGGGTGTGACAACTTGGAGCTAAGGGACCCCAAGTGATAGGGCTAGAACAGACCCTTGGGAGGCAGCTTCAGTGAGTAGCTTATTTTAATTGGGGCAGGGAACAAAGACTATTTAAAACTTTGGGGGGTGAGCAGGGAGACTGTGATGAGTATGCACTATTGGCAGGGCCAGGGTGCTAGAGATGGCTCATTTACATAAAGAGGAATTCCAGGTGCTGGTGGACATGACCTTATAAGGGAAGAGGAAGTTTAATCTAGCTACCTGGCTAACCTTGCCTCTGGTAGAACAAAAGTTGGACACAGTGCTTTGTATACTGGGACATACAGGCGGGGGATGGGGTTACAATTCTACTCCTGCCTATCTCAGAAAGAGATTTCTGGAGTTTGGACATACCTTGGCCCCACTTTTGCTCAGAGCCTATTTCTCATTTCCCAAGCCCCACACTAAATAACCACTTCCCTTCTCTATTCTAGGATTTGTTCTGGTTTGAGTTGAACTTCCATGGGTCTTATTCATACTGTCACTATTGTAAGTTCATATGTACAACTCCCCTACTATAACCTGAAAACATTTCCTTGTAGCCAACCACTGGCTCTGGCTCTTAGACTACATTTTCCCTCTTGTCTGCAATGATCTTAGATCTCAGAGTCTTGAGGGGAGTGTAGCATCTATAGATGCTGAGCATTCTTCAGTCTCTTTTTCTCTGAACACTGAGCCCTTACAGGTCTCTATGTTAATCACAATCTACTGCAAAAAGAAGCTTGCCTGATGAAAGTTAAAAGATGCTTTAATCTATGGGTATAATAATTAGTCATTAGGAGTTCGTTTAATGTTATATCCATTTAGAAGAATAATAGTGTTAGGAGCTCCCCTAAGGCCCATGACCTGTCTAGTTATAAGATCTTGGATTAATTATGGTACAAGGCATGGGATTCAACTTCTGGCGTGGGCATGAATTCCAATCAGAAAGTGGCTGGCTAACCTCATGGCTTTGAAAGTGGCTCTGTCTGGTAACTATGGCCCCATGATACAGAAAGAAAAACCTGGGTAAAGGAGGGAGTAGTTCTGGCTCCAGTCTCAATGATGTCGTGAAGCGTGGAATTGACTAGAGATGTTCTAGCAGCACTCTATGTAACACAGACGTAAAGTTGGAGAAAGGGCTGAAACTAGATGAAAGGCTACAAAAGTTAGAAAGCTATCTACAGTCTATCAGTTATCAGTCATCATTGTTACTTCAGATCTTAACAATTTCACTACTATCTCAGGAAATAGATGAAGACCAAACACAAATATGTGTATTTCTATGGTGGTGGAACTTGACCCCAGTTCTTTTTGTATGTGAGGCAGGTCTCCTAATACCTACAGACCCATTGCCTCAGGTTCATTGTTTCCTAGTCTTATTTTCAAGATCCAGTGTAGTGATAGCTTAATTCACAATTCAATTTAACAGTTGTAAATCTGGGGGAGTCTGGTGCTTCAGGGTTAGAGGATATGCCATAAAGCACAGAGCAATTATGATGACATAGCTGCAACCAAGTTTAAACTCTTGCAGCTTCTTCCTTAACACACAAAGGAAAATCTATTTTGGCAATAAAATTTGATTGCACAGAAACGAATGCACCATTTCCAGAACAAGGTCTCATTCCAGCCTGTTTAGCGCTTGTCATGTTTATATCTTGATTGGCTGGTTACCAATAGTTGTCTTGTCTAGTTCAATCAATAACTTGGAACACAACAGGACATAAAGTATTCATTTCAATAATTGATAGTGGGAAATTTTAAAATCTGTGACCTTGAACATGTATACTTCAAGAAAACACTGAAAAGGAGTCCTTACTGATGACTGAGAAGGTATTGACAGGAATGGAGAACCCATTTTCTTCTAGAAGACAATCCTAGGTCGGTTAATCACATCAAGTGGATTGACCCCCATCTCAAATATATTGAGCACAAATAGGGTTCAGTGGGTCATTTAAAAAGGACACAAGTTTGGGAGCAGGTATGGATGTGGGGCTTCAGTCTGGGATAATTAGGTAAGGATTAGGAATGAATATGATAAAAAAAAAAA